>LR990232.1:3185000-3473148 GCA_905147385.1 Limenitis camilla | reverse complement strand
CAGTGTTGTGTTAGTGCTGTTCAATTAAGGTCACGTGAGTACCTTACAATGTACCACGTCTCGTGTTAGGTTAGGTTTATGTGCGTTTACCATGAGGGAGAGATATTGTCCCCTCAGGATGAGCTCAGAGCATGGCAAATGGGAAGGACAGCGGATGCGGTTCAACTGATTTCCCGAGGTTCTCCTGACGTGTCGAGGCAGACCATCGCAGGGGTTTTAGTAGGTAGAAATCCTACATAACCCAGCTTTTCCCCTTTTCCCTGCGTTATCAAAAAAAAAAAAAAAAAGGTTTATGTGCGTTTAACCTTGGGTTTAAACAGAGAGCCTAGCAGTGGAGGTGAGTTTCTCGATCGAATATAGGAATTCCTTAAGCCTACACCTTGGTCACAAGTCGACGGCACTGCTTAGGTTTCTCTCGTAATTGTTAGAGATCATATTTGAATATTTATCGGTTCAGTAGAAGTATCTACGTTGCGTTTACCCAATGTTCAACTCGATATCATCAACTCTTTTAGTGTACCCCAATATTCCCATCTTCCTCCTTCCATTTCCTTCTCATCATTTAAAATCCCCGACATATATATAAGATTTAATTCGAAAGAAGTATAATAATGTTTATGTTTAGAAATATTTGCTGTAAATTTTTAGTTAGTTAACCTTAAATATATGTTTTGCATGTTATAAATAGATTAATAGACAAATATAAGAATATCATGTATATTTTATATTGAAACATTAATTTTTTTTTCAGGTTGCAGTTGTGTTAAGTTATTGATAGTGGTTGGTAACGTAACGTAAATGTAAGGAGTATCCTTATATACAAATTATAATTATTTAATTAATTAATTTTTATATAGCTTTTACAATAACACCATAAATACTTCTTGATTATCTATTTTAATTACCTGTAATGTACCTTACATTTTTTTGTTACTGTTTGAATGTTTGTTACTCAATCATATAAAATGGCTGAACGGATTTCACTGAAATTTGGTACACAGATGTTTTATAACCTGGATTAACTAATTATTTATCTTGGAAATATTTTTTTTTAGTAAAAAATCTTAACATTTACGAAAGTTCTAAATAAGAAAGTAAATTAAACATATGTGTATAATGTTATTATACATATTACAATGAGAAACACTTTTGATAAATATTAAGTCACGATGGTTTTCCTATGGTTTATAAAAGTAACTAAAACAAATGATTCATTTCATAGTTATTTAATGTTTTAATTTTTCGCTGTTACGTATTAATTGTTTATTTTCCTACTTGTTGTTACGTAACTGTGTTATAATATTCTAGGAATCGTCTCATCACTCTATGGAGCAAAGTTTTTACGTCATAAGAGTTACGAAAAGCACTAGGCCACACTAAATTGCAACAAGGAGCACAAGAGCAGCTATAGTTTCAATGAATCGTTTGAAACACAATATTGCCAATAGAAAAATAATCCTAATGATAAACAAAGTTTTACAGAAAATTTTACCATAGAACAATGAATATGATATCAAACTCAAATCATTATTTTTTGAGACGTTACTTGGCTCAGTTAAACCCGTTGCAAGTGGAGTAGTTCTCCAAGTTTGGAATTTTTACTCAATAAATTCACTTTTTGATTTTCCTTCATTAATAATAAATGGAAATATCATTGCAATAAAATTAGATGGCCAACTACTCAGAGACTCCAAAGTTCCCAAAATATCACTTTTGAGCACTTCTCTGTTTTTCTTAAATATATTATAAGTTTTTGTAAACGGCTATAGTGATATAACTTTCCTTCCTTCTGCTGGTATTATTGATAAGGTTTGAGGCAAGCGAAGGCGTTGTTACTAAAAAAATTCAACAATTTTAGTGAGGCGAGCGTTAGATGTAATAAACATTAAAATCCTCGGAGGGGTGTAGGCTATTTCAAACTCAAAATAGTATATTTTAAATAGCATTTTTTTTAAAGCACTTTTGATAAGTCAAAAAAGTTACTTTGAAGTTACTACTCGTACCAGTCCTTCTTTGCAAAATGTCTTATTTTAAAAAGATTAAATTAATGCAAGTCGAGTGTGAACGTCATTTACATTTATCTGAAAATATTACAGTACAGAGAATTGAAAAGGGGGGTTTTCCTTAGCAACATCTCAAGGTTTCTTCATTCATGTTAACTGTATTAATATTTAAATGTATACAATTATTTGTGTTTGTATACATTTAGTTAGTTACATATAGTTTGTACGTATGCATATTGACTAATGCTGTAATCTATTTCTATATCTCAGTATATATAATAAAAACTTCCTAAATACAAAGTTTAATTACCATACCATACTAATTAGTACAATTTCTTCCAGCTAAAGTTGTATTAATTTGTAGTTTTCTTATAATGTTCCAAAATATTAAATGAATTCAATAAGTCCCCGGACACACATTTAAGAATATTACTAAGTTATATCAATCATAATAAAATTTAGTGAATTTTCATCAAATTGTTTGTAGAGATTTTTCTTCATTTCTGTCGTCACACTCTTGGGAGAGTGATCGTGGTCGTCATGACAGGGGTCGTGGCACTCTTCACAATTCTTCGTCATTCCTCTCGTAATGTTGATTGCCTCGTGCATTCGTGAAGTGGACCATTTAGTGAAGTTTTGACATGGTCGGTCCAGCACATTGGTGATCCACCGCGCGCCTTCGTGCCCTCGATTTTGCCCTGGACCACGAGTCGCTCTGTACTCGTCAGTGTGCTGCGTGCGACCACCAGCATGCGAATCCGACCGCCAAGTGTCTCTGATGCACTCCGGTCGAGCCAGATCTACCCCTTCCCTCTCCCATCCCATTAATGCTTCGGTTCCAGTGAAAACTAGGTTCTTATTGAAGGTCCACTGAAACCGCAGCATTCTTCTCTTCATTCCCCCTCCCCACTCTATCTTCGAGGCGGCAACGCATGATACTTTCCATCAGGTGGACAGTCTGATCGTTTGTCTCTTATCTGGTATATAAAAAAAATATTTAACTAACTTAAAATGCGAAAGTAATCTGTCTGTTAGTCTGTACCCTTTTACTCCTAAATCACTGAACCAATTTTTATGAAAACTTTTGATGCTAATAGAAAAACAAAACTTTAAAATCTCGTTGATGCCCAAAATACTCAGAGTACGTTTTGCTGGTGTATGCCATGAGTACAATGCAACTGTGGCATTGATGATACATATTTTTAATTTAAATGGGTTTGGTTTGGAGGAAATTATAATTAGTATCTCTTAAAATGTTTGAGATATTCGAAAACTGATTCTTAAGTTTAAAATTGAATTAGTAATTTTTATTATGATGACATGTTATTCCGTTCGTAGGCAAACTGTATGCCTTTTATTTCAATGGGTTATTCGTTTAACGAGATGCTCACACAAACAGCAATTTTATTATATACATGTCGGAGCATAGTAAAAGATTATCGATTAATCGAATCGTTATCGTTGTCTATGGCGTTGGAGTGGGGTAGTAGTCACTTCCGTTGTTTTGACAGTCTCTACCCTCGACCCTTCATATGCGGTCGACAGTCTAACTGAAGTCTTAGTCGTGCGCGGTCTCTCAAGAAGTGAAATAGTGTCTAAATAGTGAGTGTTGTGCAGTGTTGTGTTAGTGCTAGGAGTGCTGTCCGATCAAGGTCACGTGAGTACCTTACAATGTAATTACCTCGTCTTATGTTAGGTTAGGTTAGCCTTGTGTTAGATTCGGTTTATGTGCGTTTAACCTTGGGTTTAAATAGAGAGCCTAGCAGTGGAGGCGAGTGTTGTAATTTCTTAAAGGATATCCTTAAGCCTACACCTTGGTTACAAGTCCAAGGCACTGCTTAGGTTTCTCTCGTAATTGTTAAAGATCATATTTGATCATTTATCGGTTCAATAGGAGTATCTACGTTGCGTTTACCCAATATTCCATTCAATACCATCACCCCCTTTTAGTATTCCCCAATATTCCCCATCTTCCTGCTGCCATTTCCTTTCACATCGTTTAAAATCCCCGACATACATATATAGAAAGAAAGTCGGCCAAGTGTGAAACGTGGAAATCGTTTACTAAGGGTTCTGTACAATTGGTATTAAGGGGTTAGGGGTAGTCATGAAAAAATGAGAATTTTCATTAATTTTTTTGCCATTAAATCATTTTATTTTATAAAATTGATAATATGGCATCATTACACAATGTTTTGACTTGAAGTCACGAATATTTAAAAAAAAAATTATAATTTCAAAAGTTATAGCTGTTTGTGTAGACCCAGTTCCAATCGTCCTTGGAGATATATCTAAAATCAATCGGACAAAAAAAAATAGTTTTGTAAAAAGATAATCTTGTGCATGATCATATAAGTACTGCTTCTGCCGCGAAAAAATATTAATGTTCAAACACTGCAATTATGTTTAAATCCTATAGTTAGTTTAATTGATTTAAATTTTTAAATATACTAGCTGACCCGACAGACGTTGTTCTGTCTATCTACACTATTACATAAAGAGGAAATATTTGATTGTTTGTATGTTTGTGATGGCTCAGTAAGCAGTGATGGCCCAGTGGTAGAGACTTCAAGTCTTACTCGGGAGGTCCGAGTTTGATCCTGGGCACACACCTCTGATTCTGAGTTATGTGTGTTTTAAGCAATTAAATATCACTTGCTTTAACAGTGAAGGAAAACATCGTCAGGAAACCTGCACTCCTGAGAGTTCCCTAAAAGTTCTCAAATGTGTGTGAAGTCTGCCAACCCGCACTAGGCCATTCCTCATTCTGAGGAGGAGACCCGGCTTAGCAGTGGGCCATTGACGGGTCGTTATGATGATGATGTTTGTATGTTTGTTGCGAATAGGCTCGAAAAGTATTGAACCGATTTTGAAAATTCTTTCACCGATAGGAAGCTACATCCTTTCCGGTTAACATAGGCTATGTGGTGTTGCCATTAATACTCTAATTAAAAAGATATGGCCATTTAAATGCCACAAGGTGGTCATTTTGTAAATTGAAGAGCTTCTCAGGGACAACAAATCCGATTTAAAAAATTTTTCACTGTTAGAAAAATACACTACTCGCGAGTGACAAAAGTGATTTAATGTTGCCATATACATTTTTTAATTAATAGAATATGGCCATTTTGTTGTTTCTAATCTGATTCTGAAAATTCTTTCACTGTTAGAAATCTACACTATTCGTGAGTGATAAGGATGATTTAGTGTTGCCATATACATTTTTTAATTAATAGAACATGGCCATTTTGTTTCTACTGATCCGATTTTAAAAATTCTTACACTGAGAGAAGTCTATAGTATTTCCGTCTCTCTTTCTCTTATAATATTATCATTGTCTCTCATCCTCTCTCTTTTTTCTCACTTTAATTTTTATTTTTATCTGTTCAGAGTGATTAGCCTCATTTCACTTTCTTTCTTTCGATAATTTGTCTCTTTCTCTATCCCTCTCTTTCTTTCTCCTTTACCCATTCAATTTTAGTTTTGCTCTGTCCTCCCTCTTTTATCATCTGTCGCTTTTCTTTAATTTTGTTTCTATTATTTTTCTTTTTATAACTTTTTCTTACTCTCTCTAATTTTTCAAATAATTAAAAACTACACAATTACAGAGCGACAATTTGAGGACATCAATTATAATATTGCTTTAAATACCCGGAGCGAAGCGAGGGCAGCCCTCTAGTATAAGATATAGATACAATTTGATCTTTTGCGTTTCTATGCTACAGATCCCATATACCTAGAACAGTTATTATTTTAATGTTCAAAATTGCTGATTTCTTTGTGTATTTTGTTTTTTACCCAATCTACAAGCGGCCTCAGAGACCGCACGTAGGTGGTTAAGTGACTGAAATAGAGGGATAATGAACGAATCACCGCGGTTTCTCATTAATTAAGTAATGAGGTAACGATATAATGTAATTAAAACTCCGTATATACATTTTCCTTACATTGACATAGTAATGGTGTTTGTAATATTCTTCGTAAATGATTTAATACATTGTTTAATATGAATTTTATTGTATTAGCTTTGTTATATTTTTAATGTCTGCAGTTATAGATTTATATTAACAATAACCCCAATTATGAATAACATAAAACCCCGGTTTTTTCATTCTGAGGTAATCGTCCAAATGTAGATGGTAGGTATTGTTTAGTCAGATGGTTAATGGCTTCTTGAGGTTCATGTAAGTTTACTATATAATATACTAGTCGACTTCGTCCGCGTGATTCTCCGCTCCCATTGGTCTTAGCGGGATAATATATAGCATATAGCCTTCCTCGATAAATGGGCTATCTGACACTGAAAGAATTTTTCAAATCGGACCAGAAGTTCCTGAGATTAGCGCGTTCAAGCAAACAAGCTCTTCAGCTTTATATATTAGTATAGATTATTATAGTTAGTTGTCGGGAGCGAAGGGGAGCAGCGTAATTATTTATGTAAAGGCCTTTAACCCTAAACCTTGGTAGTCTAAGGCGCTGCGCTGCCCAGCTTCCTCTCTAAAATGCAAGCACATACGTATTGCTATACTTTTAAAATACCCTCACAGGTTCGACAATTTTATACTTTTTTTTATTAAAATTGATGCAAATCAGGTTGTAAATTCTGTATTGTATAGGATCCTTGTATCAAAAAATAAAATTAATTAATATGTAGATAAACTTTATTTTATTTCAGCGTTGATTAAACAATTATTAGTGCCATTTTCCTTTTAGCTCTCATATCTTATTAACGTGAACAGATTATGTTGACACATATTATAATACGATATTTTTACTAAATAGTTATAGAATAATAATACTAGAATATTCCTATTATAATGTTAACAAGGAAATTATTATCTTTTTTGGTAAGTTTTTTTTAATTAAATGATCTTGGTTTCACGTATAAATAAATTGTAGTGTCTGTTTGTAATATTAAAATAACCGCTTTTACTAAGTGCATATAGATCTATACATGGTACACATACCAAAACAACAATTTTTGTCTGTCTGTCAGTCTGTCTGTTTGTTCCGGCTAATCTCTGAAATGGCTGGACCGATTTGACGGGACTTCCACTGGCAGATAGCTGATGTAACAAGGAGTAACTTAAGCTATTTAACATCTCGCTACGACCCATAGGAGCGGAGCAACATACGAACGAAGTCGCGTAGCTCGGCTAGTTATTATTAAAAAAATCCCTATTTAACTTAGTCACGCTATAACTTGAGAACGAGTATACCCATTACATATTTTAGCTTTTTTTAAAAGTTTTTTAAGTACTTTGTAAAAGGCATAATATTGGAAAAATTCAAAAACTTAACTATTGAATCTTTCCATGTTTGATAGTTCACGCGCAAATTATAACAGTGAACGAGTGACAGAATTAGTGAGTAAGTTATTGAACGAGTGAACGAGCCAGGATACGAGTTAGAACGTGGGGAGTAAGTGAGTAAGCGAGTGAGGTAGTCTATGAACAAATATCTACTAGAAACTTTATCAGCAATATTTAAAACCAACCCTTGGTCTCCTTATTTAAAATTCATTTTCATATCATTTCAGATATTGATGCAAAAATTTCTAATGATGATAACTACAATATCTGCTAGAGAACCAGAAAGTAAATTAATGAACAATTCTACGACTGTCGTTGGAGGTAGTTATGTATAGAAAATAATTCTAGGAACACAAATGTTTAGTTAGCTAGTAGATTCTATTAGTTTATTTTTAAAATATCTCCACCGGTTATCAGAAGCTCTGTTCCGAACTCATAGATCCGCGGGTGAGGGTGGCCTATCCCAAATTTATATCTCAAAACAACGTTTGCCGGGTCAGCTAGGGTTCCGTACGATTTCAATAAAGGGACTGACAAAATCAAATTTTATTTTGCCATTTATTATCTATTCGGTTTTCGTGTGTGGGTCAAAATATGATTAAAAGTATTATTGTGGGGCGTTTACTCGCGACACTAGTAATGCGTATTTCAATTGTCATATTTATAATTACTTACAAAAAGAATATAAGAAAACATGATAAAACATTTTTAACAAAAAATTATCCGACTTTTAACACTGAAAACTGCAATAAAAAGTGAAAAATAAGTACATTAATTGAATTTTGAAGTCAGTGAACATATATCAATAAAATTTCAAGGGTTCCACACGTGAGGGGACGGGTTAGAATACTATTCCCCTCTGCCGCTGGGAAAGCATTTATCATTTCTTAATAATCACTTCAGTATATGTAAATGGCCATATTTATTGATTGCTTACGTTTAAAAGTTTAATTTTTTTACACCTTTTTATTGAATTTGTTAAGTATTACTACGTATTCTTCAAATAATGCATCATAACCTAAGTATATAAAAGATAATTTTTTCGTGATGTAACATCAAATTGCCATTTTTCGGATATTCCTCCAAGTGCTATAAGACCTTGCTTCTTGCCAAAAAACATGATCTTAGGTGAAAGGACCAAGCTTGGGAATTTTGTTTCTTGTCGAAAATCAAAATTACAATATACCTTTTTATTAAATTTACTTAGCAGTTTGGTTACATTATATGTACCTAACATATCCAAGAGACTAGAAACTTGGATATTTGTTACAAATTTCAACATGATATCTTCACGTTTTTCTGAGAAAAAGATCTTGCTTGACAGTCAAAAAAAGTTAATTTTCTAGTGATGAAGAAAAAATTACAGTTTTTTTATTTTATCCTTTATTTACGCTGTGAGACCTTGCTTCATTTAAAATTTAAAATTTCTACGCGATCCCGAGAAAAAAGGTCTTAACAGACAAACGGACAAGGAAGTGATACGGAAACCTAAAAATTACAGTAGCTATTTTTATGGGTATTTTCACCATGTCCTATAAACTGGCCTATTAATTAAAAAAACTGCAAACTAAACTCTATGAAAAGAAGTCGGTTGATTAGGTTAGAAGTGTTAGTATTTTAAACTTCTTCTACAGAACTCCATAATGGACTTTTGTCTGCCAATGCTATAGACTTTCAACTGAAGATTCCTAATGAATGCCAAGAAACTAATATATGTCAACATATACCAGACTATCCACAGGAAAACGTATCTTATATAATTGCAATGGTAAGTTATTTAGCTACAAAAGGCATATTTTTAAAATTAAAAAGCTTGTATTCTAATATTCCAGTTAAGTTAGACAAAATATACTTGAGGACATTCCAGTAGGTGGAGGCTTATCTGAAAACGGGGAAGTTGCGTCATAGTATAAGTAGTATTCATGTCATCTGTTCAAACCTTCTGACAAGTCAGACTTCCGCCAGAAACTTCGGAATAGGTTTCTTAGTTAGTAGTTTGCTAGTAATTTGCATCAACCCGTAATATCCTCACCTTAAGAGGAAATCAGTCGACACTTTTTTCAAACAAACGTAGTCCCCTGTTTCCTCCTAAGATAATGTAGTTACAGTAGAAAAAAATATATACGTACCTCTGCCATGACTGTATGTTTTTTTTTATTATTTGATATTTAAAATAAAAATAAACTACTTTTTTATTTACATTTGCAAACATCCAGCAAACTAATTATTACTAACATAAACCAAAAAAGCAAAACGTACGGGCACAGCTTAGACCCTGTACTGCAGTTTAACGAAATAAATATTAAAATCGGACCAGATTTCGAGGAGGAAACAGGGGGTTACGAAAGGACGATTCTCTTAATGTTACGTAGGTAAGCTTGGGGTTCAGCGCGACACCAATATTTTTGGTAAAAATCTATTTTTCAAAAGTGTCTTCGTACGAAGTCCTCTTAACTCATTCCAAGATAAAAAGTATCATATGTGTATTTCCAGATACCGAACTATATTTGAATTATTTCATTTGAATATCTGAACTTATCTAAACATAAAAACTTTCAAATTATTTCATATAATAATGTAAAGGTCTAAGAAGCAGATTTCAAAACTTTTTGATAAAGTACCTGATTAAACAATGCCAACAACTGCGTTATAAGTCAAATAACGATCAGAAGACGGTAAAATTGTAATTAAATAAACATAATTATTGTACAATTTTTTCAGTTACAAAGCCAAGGCAAACACTTGACGTATGACAATTTCCCAAAATGGATAGAAGATGATAAAGATCTATGCCGCTCTGTACGAGAAGTATGTAGATAAAGATGTATTTATTACTTACTTATGCATTTAATTTCTCTAAAATATTTCGTGTATTTCGGTGAAATAAATGTGATGTTTTCATTTCATCTAGATCTGGGTTATTTTAATATAACTAGAAATGACAACGATTACTTTGCTACAATCCGCGGAGAACACGTGAATTTTTATAGTGTGACTTGGACTATAAAAGCTAGTAGCCTGAACCAAAGGACACGGCACAAGTTCAGAACTCAATACTTAAGAGATTCCTCTCAATACTCAAGAAACTTTTACAGTTGGCACCTCGGGCCCTTGTTCTTGTTTGAACATGAATTCCCCAAAGTACCGCCTGGATCAATTCGATATTTATTTTGATATATAAAAAGTGAATGTAAATTATGTAAATATAAAAAAAATACTGTTTGATATGAGTATAAGATGAAATAGCCCTTCAGTATTCGAGTTTAATTATTTTTTAAGAATAAAAAAATCAAATGTTAAACTACAATATTAAATTTAATAAAAATAAATTAATCAGTTGTAAAATCTATATTAAATATGACTTATTTATTTAATCTTTTCAGGGATTTGGTTTTGTTTGTTTTGATAATTTGATATATATTAAAGTAAATATTTAACATTTTTTTTTTTGATTTAGGAAATATTTCCCCAAGCAGTTCGTGATAGAGACAACAAGTGGCACCTAGCTCTCAATTCACCAAAAGTGCCACAAAAAATCATTGCTAGAAAATGCGAGTAAGTTTCCAATATATTCCACTTAAAACATATTCCTCAGAAACTTAAAAAAAATTCGGGATAAAAAATAGCCTATGTGGTATTCCATATTATAAAGTATCCGTGTACCAAATTTCAATGACATCCGTTATAGTTTCAATGAAATCAAAACATACAAACTTTCACATTTATAATATTAGTAATTAATTAATTAGTAATATTTTATTTTCTGCCTGGAATAAAGCTGCAAAAATTATATTAGTTTCTTGTTTAGCAATTTATTAAATTTAATAAACTATGTTTTGAACAATGTGATAATTTGTCATAGAGGCGACGGCCGTTCTGAAGTTACTACGCGAAGTTCTGATAATTTTTCAATGCTTTATTCACGTAGTTCTGACAGATAGCGCTATGATTTAATTGAATTAAAAAAAAGGATTGATTTTACATCTATTGTTTCTTAAAATATCAGTCTTAACCGAAATTTCTTTTTCAGTACAACATCCGATTGTTCACCCTTAATTGTTTTTAAGGAAGGTTATAATGGCAGATGCGACCAAAGATACGTACCACGAGATATCATTGCTTTGGATCTCTCTATGAAAAATGTGATAACCATCTCCACACCAGTGGCCAGTTGCTGTATTTGTGTTGCAAAGAAAGTAAAATATTACACAGGAAATTAAATATTTTAATGTATCTTGAGTGTATTCATTTAATTTCACCTAGTTATAAACACCTACAATGATATGGACATCGGGTCTTTATACAAATATCACTAACTAGCCGACCCGCTCTCGCTTCGCTGAGGTGTGTTCAAATCATTCACTCAGTCACACATACTCATACGTAAACTCTTTTGCCTACTTACCACTCACTCACTTTTTCTTTTATACAAACTAGTCTTGGGCCTAATCGGTTACCAAAAAGAGCGCTCCTTTTAGTTCGTTTTTCAATGGCAAACTAGTTCGCTCTTTTAGTTCGTTAGTTCGAACAAACGAACAAAATCGTCTTTTTTAGTCATGGGCCTAGTCGGTCACCAATGAGAGCGTTCTTTTTAGTTTGCAATCTAATTAAATCAAAAAATAAATAATCTAGTAAAAATAATAAATAAAGGAAATAACATCGTTATTCTCAAAAGTGAAATATTTTAAGATCGATGTTTATGAACAATATTTTGATTTTAATCACCATTTAAAGATATAAGTATATATCGATTTTTTATTAGAAATAATCCTCTATTTTTATTTATTAAACATTTATTTTTATAGAAAACAAGTATTCAAATATGGATGAAACATAATCATCCCTAAAAGTAAATAATTCAGTTTAAAAAATATAAGAACTAACAAGAACTAAGAGCGAGATCTTTGACGAACTAGTTCGTCAAAGCTCTATTTTGAACTACGTCGTTCTCGAACTACCCAAGACTAATACAAGCCATGTCCTGACAATAACTAAGTAACACTACAAAAAAAAAATATTTTTTTTTACAAAAAACTACATTTTGTGACATATCCTGTCGCTGACATTTTTGTAGACATTATCAAGCTCTACAACACAATAATAATATATCTCTCATCGTTACTGCAGCGTTCTTAGGAAACGATTTCTTTCGACCGTTTTTATCCGACTTACTTTGTAAATCCGACTACCACGAAACAGTCTTCATTTTTCAGGTTAATGCCTATGACACTCACAAATTACGTGGCTTTCTAATGGTAAAAGAATTTTCAAAGTCGGTTCAGTAGATCCATAAGTTACCCCCTACGACCTCACAAACTTTACCTCTTTATAATATTAGTATAGAAAAGTGTCTGAAGTCTGCACACAGAAATACACTGTTTGTAATAATCTAAACGAATGCAAGTCATAAATTTGTTTCTTCACTACATAGTATAAAACAAAGTCGCTTTCTCTGTCCCTATATCCCTATGTATGCTTAAATCTTTAAAACTACGCAACGGATTTTGATGCTTTTTTTTAAAATAGATAGAGTGATTCAAGAGGAAGGTTTATATGTATAATACATATATAATATAGTAGAGAAACACTGATAATTGTAGAGGTTTCTAATGTGATGTCGTAAATAAACACATTTTTTTGCGCTTACATTGCAAACGCTGGCTGAACCCTTCGAGATGTACTACAGTATTGTACACCTTAAAAAGGTCTACAAAAAAGTCTGCGATGGTATATGTCTACCTCTTAGGGATAACCCACAATAAGTATTAATATCCTTTACTTTTTACAAAAAATAATGGTTTAATTACGAAGCGATTTTAAGCAATACAGGATTAATCCTTATCCAATTAGGTACCTTAAATACATTGTGTATTTAATATAGATCAATATGGCCCTTTACAGCATGAAATGTAAACGAATATTTATGAAGATATTACAGATTCAAAATGCAGGGACATAGCGGTTACGGCTAAATAGATGTGTTAAATTGCACCTGGGCGAAGCCGGACGGGTCGACTAGTTCTTTATAAAATGTAATGCCAAAGGGAAATAATATAGTTTCATTGACGACGATTATGAAGTAACTAAGATTCAGAACTCTTTTAATTCGCATACTTTTAAGCCCCAAATTGTTGATTAGTCCTGTAATGACAAGTATGCCGTATCGCGCAATCCTCGAGACGAAGCGCATTTGTTAAGTTAGGTTACAATAGCCAAAGAACCTACAAACATATTTTAAGTTTTTCTTTATAAATATTTTGTGCACCCATGCGCAATAGTGGTGGTTTTAGACGGCACAGAGAAGACAAAATGAATTTTATCGTACAATTTATTACAATAACATCACTGTATATTATCAATGAATTTCAAATACTTGGCAGGCACAACAAGTGAAAATTGTATGTGGTATTATCTTAACGTTCTCCATGGTTTCATCTAATCCAATTAAATTTTTTTGGAAAAACTCTTGACGGCACTCTCCATAATAATTCCTTTGGATGACCGCTATACTTGAACAACTTCCAGGATGACTTTGACGATCCCTGCAAAAATATCATGCTTTATATATATATATATATATATACATTTACTGAACATCTGCTTATGATATGGTACCAGAGAGTAAGTCCCTTGTACTTACCATGCAGGCAGTGATGGCCCAGTGGTTGAGACTTCAAGTCTTACTCGGGAGGTCCGAGGTTCGATCCTGGGCACACACCTCTGACTCTGAGTTATGTGTGTTTTAAGCAATTGGATATCACTTGCTTTAACGGTGAAGGAAAACATCGTGAGGAAACCTCCACTCCTGAGAGTTACCAAAAAGTTCTCAAAGGTGTGTGAAGTCTGCCAACCCGCACTGGGCCAGCGTGGTGGACTATGGCCTAATACCCTCCGCATTCTGAGGAGGAGACCCGGCTCAGCAGTGGGCCATTGAAGGGTCGTGATGAGTATGTCCCTTACACACGTTTCGATCGTGCTCATGTAGGCCATACCTACCCTCTCCATCTCCCACCTTATTAACACTGCGATTTCAGTGGACTCTGTTATCGATCAGGGTCCGCTGCATTCTTCTCTTCACTCTGACTCCTCTTTCAAATTTCAAGGTGACAACTCATCGGCAACACAAGAGTAACTCTCATGTGTTGCGATCCCGATCCATGAACGACGGTGACTACTTACCATCAGGCAGACCGTTTGCTTATTTGCGCCTTATCTTTATAAAACTATCGACAGCTTTAACCAGTCATCATTTAAAATTCTTACTTGCATAAATTTCCAAAGACACTTTGTGGTGTTTCCTTAGAGTTGAGTATAAGATGCCACTTCTTGTCTATATCACGAGCTGCTTGAGGGTAGTATAACTAAAATTTTAAAGAATTAAATATTCACATATTCTACAAGTACCGTAGAACTACTATATAGTAACTTACTTTTGACATCGAAGGACATAAATCTTCGTACTTCTGATCTTTGATCTTTTGCATATTTTTTACATCTTCCCATATTTCATCATCATTGTTCAGTTTTATGTTTTTTTTTGATAACTGAATTTAAAAATAAATAACGTTATTGGATACCTTTTTTAGCTTATTGTCTTATAAAAGGTGACACTTTGAAGAACTAACCCTTTTAATAATATTGGATATTTGTTCCTGTGGATAGTTTGGTATATGTTCACAAATACCTATTTCAAGGCATTCCTCCGGTATTGTCAAAACAAAATCTAAAGGATCAATTTTCAGTAACACTGAGCTATTTATATCTGCAAAATTAACATTTTCTCTATAAAAAATTAATATATTTGACACTTTGTATGGTTACAATCTCCTGCCAGAATCTAAATATGTTCAAAGTACTAGTACTACTGTATCTACATATATAGTTTTTTTTGCTTTAAAGTAGATCAAGTCATCTGAGCTCTTGAGTTATTACTTTGACGGAGACTAAGACATTTTTTTTATCTAAGAATTTTATGTTTTATAGTTTTCTCTTATATAGGAATAGCTTTCTAAACAGAATAGCATATTTGTACCTGCACTTATATTTGTAGGTTTTACTTCAAATAGCTCAGCTCCTTTACCCCTTACATGAGCGTTGTAACTTTGTATCAACGTCTGAAAATGTAAAGTAATGAAAATAATAATTTTATTACTAATTTAGCTTCCTTAGCCTTAGTATAGAAAGTATTACCAATACTTTCTAATAAAACGTAAGATTTACCAACAATAAATGGAAAAATCGATAATGTTCTTCGAACACCTTACATTTCGCTATTTATTTTACATATGTAAGCATTATTAAATTATTTAAATGGAGGTTGTAAATAACTTGCCAACATAGGCCTACCACCCCCTCTGTGGTCATTATAGTGTTAAAATGAAGGGGGAATACAAAATATTGTATTATAAAAAGGATGACTTTTACACCAGAAGGTTTAGTTATTCTCGGAGCTCGTGTGACTTTAAAGTGTTGTTATTTGTTGTTTAATCCAACACCTGGGTTGCAAGCACTAGGCACTGCTCCGTTTCTGAATAACACGTAGGTAAATCTTACGTTTTATGCAAGATATGGCAAAAATAAGAATATTTTATTAATGAATCAAATCATTTACAAAACTCACACTTTAATCATCATAATTATAACATACCATATCACTAGTGAAAGCCAGAAAAACTATAATTTTATATAATCTTCATCAAGAAATAAAAAAGTGATGTAGTCTCTTGAAATTTAATTAATATGTTAAAACAATAACACAGGAAAACTTATCGTCCATACATGTAAATCATAATTAAAACTCACCACCAAAAATAGTAAAAAAGAATTCCACAGACTCATTTTTAATATTTATAAGCAGAGTTATATTTTTTAAATATGGCACATGTTTATATTAGCTGTATAACTCGACGTGTGACTAAAAAAACTAAATTAATAGTGATATTGATAATATTAATAAGGTAACAGATTTTAAAAGCTGATTAGAATTCCATACAATATATTTTAATTATTTACTAAATACGTGTATATGAGATATACTGCACAATTTTATGTATACTAATATTATAAAGAGGTAAAGTTTGTGAGGTTGTAGGGGGAAATCTCTGGATCTACTAAAACGATTTTGAAAATTCTTTTAACAATAGAAAGCCACATTATTTGTGAGTATTATAGATTATATATTAATTTATAAAATGAGAAGACTTTTTCGTGGTAGTCGGATTTGCAAAGCAAGTCATAGATAAAACGGTCGAACGAAAACGTTTTTTACGAACACTGCCTTAACGATAAGTATATGATTAAATTCTAGAGAAATATTGTAGAGCTTGAAAATGTCTACAAAAATGTCAGAGACATATGTCCAACTTTTATATTTAAGTCACAAAAAGTAGTTTTTTATATTAAAAAATAAGGACAACGTCTGTATGGTTAGCTAACTCATAAAAGATAAAATTCAGTTAAGACTAAAAACCGAGCTGTGTCTGGTTCTCAATATTAGTTACAATATTCTCTTTCAGAAATCACTCGTGAAACTGATGCTCAAGTATTATATAATCAACAGTGTTGCTAACATATACATTTTTAAAAAATCTGTGTAAAAAAAGTACAGTGTTAGGTAAAAAACGTTTCAATAATACTCTTAAATTCAGATAAAGTAAATTGCAAACAAAGTAGTGGGCTATAATTTGTATAGAATTATTATATTTATTTTTAACATCATTAGTTAATTAATAACAAGTTAGTAACAATTGGCTCAAAAAAGTACTTAAAAATAATGCTTAAGTAATGTACATATACAAAAGGCAGTCTTATCTAACAACGATCTCCAGCAGACAACCTGGGGCAGAAGGTATAAAGAAATAATTAATAAAAAAATGTTAATTATCTTAATAAACTACTTACGCCATCTATTGAATAAAAGTTAACGTTTTACATGATCAGGTTAAAATCAATGAATCGATTTTATTGAAATATGATACAGAGATAAAGTAGAGTGCATGTCGAGCTGTGTTACCGTTATATCTTTGGGTATTAGATATATTACTTTCGAAAGAATCTGGTCATCAGGTTAAAAGTTTTCCTCCATTGGGCTATATTTCTTATTAGTCGGATCTGACTAAGAAATTAGTTTTTATTACAGATTTACGACGAAAATTGATAATCAATGTCAATCCAAAACCTTCGGATTATAGATTGAAAAAAATACATTCCAAATTCCTCTATGGAAAATTCTAATTTGGAATATATGTCGGTGTGAGTTAGGTTTAAGTTAGCCTTAGGTTAGGTTAACATTGTGTTAGGTTAGGTTTACGTTGTAATAATAACTTGAAACACGTCTTTAATCCTACACCTTTGTCACAAGTCCAAGGCACTGCTTGGGTTCCTATTGGAATAGTGCGTAACGTTTTGTCACAATCTCGCCGTACTGCGCCAGTAGCTTACAAAATAGGCCATCCAATGTGCACATACGATGCCTATTGAGAGACTGTACATTATAACTATCTCTCCTCTTCGAATTCTAAATTTCTCCAACGTATATTTTAAATCTGTAATTCAAAGATTCTGGATTATTAATTTAGAGCGTATGTCCTCATTATATAATAGACGCATCTCCTACATTCCTATGGTGATACCACTACTACCCCCAGAAGACTCTTTTGAATAAAATTAATAACTGTTAAGTAGGGGTTACACTATACACGCAAACGACAGTGTCACGACTTGATGACTAGAATACTTTTCTTTCTTATTACTCTCGAGGATTATACTTTAGACACAGATCTACAGCGTCAATGTTTAATTACTCGTGGTGTGATTTCTGTCATGGCAGCGTATTTATTTGATTATCTCCTACCTTTTCGCTGGCACAACTGGTAAACTGTAACGCCACTCAAATCAATGTTTCCAACATAATGACTAACATTACATAAGCCATATTCCTGTTCTTAGTAAATTCTCATTATACCAATAAATATAACTAAAACGGGAAAATGTATTATAGTGATATATGCAATAATGCTACGTTACGTAAAACCTGATAGCTGTCGTTATGCGGTTAATAATGTGTGAGGGGGTCTCCCATTGACTGATTGATTTTCAGGTCCAAGAAATTTCATCCTTTATATTAACAATTTCAAAGTTACAAGTTTAAATCTTTTTATGTCTTATTTTAACTTAGGGGACGTAGGAAATAATTACAAACGAACGTGCGATTTAATAAACTACTTACGCCATCTATTGACTAAAAGATAGCCTCTGTCTGTTACACATTCAGATTTAAATCACTGAACCGATTTTATTTAAATATGAGACAGAGATAAAGTAGAGCTTGTGGAAAGACATGGGCTATGCTTTATCGCGAAACACATACTTAAGAATACTCAGTAAACAAACGAGTGTGCTCGTACGCCATCTATCGACGTGGGGGAGAAGTGCATGTCGAGCTGTGTGACCGTTATGTCTTTGGGAATTAGATATATATAAAATAAAATTCAAAATATAGCGATGTAGCGAATAAAATGTGAAATTATACCTAAATACAATTGCACCCATTTGGGACAGGTCGACTATATGTCGATATGCTATAATTAGAAAGCCAGGGTATACCTCTGTTTTAATCTAATAGCACTTTAGAGCAGTCAATGATTTTTAACGTTATAGAAACGTATTTTAAATATGAAACTTCAAAAAATTTATTCACTTCAAAACTGATATAGATTTAATGGTCTCGTCTTCTTATTCATTAGATATTATTAAAAAGAAACTCAAAAACTAAGAAACAGAGAAATTTTCTCTTGCTGAGAGAGAGTGATTCATGAGAAAGGTTTAGGTGTAAAATTTGTTAAGTTTTTGTACTTTCTATATTTTGTGAGGAAAACGCTTTCTAATCAATTTTTTCTACTAACTCGCTAGTTAGTAGGAAAAATTACTCTCTAGTAACGTATATAACAAACAATTAATTAACATTTAATAAATAATTAAAATGAATTAACATTTATTAATAATTACAAAAATATATAGGCTTTTCCTTATTCGCTCTGAAACTACGTTATTGTTGAAAAGATACGCTTAGACATCTCTTAATATTGGCAGATTTTGGAATACATTTAAAAAACGCTTTTATGTAATGATTTCTTTAATAAATCAATATAACTAAACTTATAGCATTATTATACAATATAATACACTTTGGTCCTTCAGTTCACTCAACACTACACCACTTTGATAACACACGAACAACAACTTGGCACTTGGAAGGGCCTTTCGACAACTTCTTTTTGGTCATTAATGGCCACCATTTTACGTAACATGTACTTCTGGATGCAACGAGATTGGTAACCATTTTGGAAATAGGCTATAGGTGAACAGGATGAATCCTTGTTCCTGAAAATAATTTAATAAATAAATTTAATTTAAAAATCTACTGTATCTCAGCAAAGCGAACATCCTCGTTGGTCTACATCTAAATTTTATATAGAAGAGATTTGATTTTTGCGTATTTTGCTTTTGCAACAATTAATGGACCGATTTTGATAATTATTTTACTCATATAACTACATACATTTTGAATAACATTAGCTACATAGAGTGGCAATAAATATTATAATTAAAAAGAAATGGCCATTTGAGTGCTGGAACTTAAAATGGCCATGTTTTTGCTGATTTGATTTTTACTCGTAGAAATCCTTTAGTGATAAAAATTTTCATAATACCCAAGTGATATAATTTATATAGTGGCCATAAATATAACGTGGCCATTCAATTGCAGAGACATTAAATGGTCACTTTGAATATAGAAAGAAATCTGAGAATGTTGATTTAATTTTAAAAATACTTTCAGTGGATGAAAGATGCACTATTCTCGACTAAAAAAATTGGTAATTAAAGAGTAATTATTTTTATTTTATTACCAAGGATTTACTTACTGACATATTTCAACGCGGAATGTTTGTTGCGGCTTCTGTTTGTCGTTGACTATGATGTGCCACTCTTTATTCGTATCTTGAGCTGCTCGTGGGGCATATATCTGTACAAAAAAGACAATAAAATTAATAGTCGAAGGCATTGAAACCTTGAATGCGAAGAAGTCAAGATTAGAGTCTTTTTAGCGGGAAGCGCAGGGTGAGAAGTCATTGCCACATATCAGTGGTTCTTACACGATGATTCTGCTTCCGCGCGCCTTCTATTTGTCAAAATAATAGTCGTCCTGGATTGAACTATCTAAACGGAACTGTTTACATATATATGATATTTAATATTGGTATAACTTCTTTGTTAATTATTTAAAAATTGATTCATTGTAATTTCATTAGCTTTGGATGTTATCCTTTAAAGGTATATAAAAACTCTTCAAAATCTAAATATAAATATAATTGAAGAACTTATTTTTAACCGACTTCAAAAAGGAAGAGGTTCTCAATTCGATTGGTATATTTTTTAACCGACTCCAGAAAGGAGGAGGTTCTCAATTCGATTGGTATATATTTTTTTATGTATGTATATCGATTACGCTGAGATTTATGATCCGATTTACGTAATTCTTCTTTTGTTTGATGCGGAGTAGCTGCCATTTAGTCCCATAAAAATTTAAAATAGTTTGGTTCAGTAGTTTTTATTTTATTAACATTTTTTCCGTCCTCGTTTAAGGCGCGCAGCACCTTTTATTACACGCTTTATATTAGCTTCACTTGTATGTCAGTATGTCAGTATGTAACTCTCCGTGGGTAATTTGCGCGCCTGCGGCCTTCCTTGGTTCTGGTAGCCGTTTCTCAAGCGTGATTTTTTTTAGTTAAAAAAAAAAACTAAAAAAAATCACGCTTTTATAAATAAATCAAACTAAAAAGTAAAAAATAAATAATAGTTTAAAAAAACTAAAAACACGCTTTTTATTATAGAAAACCAAACTAAAAAATAGAAAATAAATTTTAATAAATTTAAAATAAGAATAGTGTTAAAAATTTCAATAAATATAAATTAATAATAGTGTAAATAAAAAAAATGTATTTTATTTAAAAAAAAGCGTGGGGTGATTTTTAAGATATTATCAAAATGATAATCACTCTGCTCATATCTGTCAATAAAATATTTATAACTATTGACACCGTGCACCTCACGCGTTTTTTAAATAAAATACATTTTTTTTATTTACACTATTATTTATTTATATTTATTGAAATTTTTAACACTATTCTTAATTTAAATTTATTAAAATTTATTTTCTATTTTTTAGTTTGGTTTTCTATAATAAAAAGCGTGTTTTTAGTTTTTTTATTTGTATGTACACTGATTACGCTAAGATTTATGATCCGATTTACGTGATTCTTCTGTAGTTTGATGCGAATGGTTTCTATTTAGTCCCATAAATTTTTTAAATAATCAGTTCAAGTTTCAGTTTCTCGGGATCTATTATAGTTTAAGGCGCGCGGCATCTTTCGTAGGCCTACCCATAGTTACTTAAAATAAAGTTACTATTTAATATATTACAATAAAAAGCAACGAAATGTTATAGTCTACCTGATGTTATCTAGAAAAATACTACTGTAGTTTACAGAACAATCTATTACAGACACTAAAAAATAAAAAAAAACGATTATTGTTTATTATTATCCTAATAAAGGGAGATTAATAAATGACGTAATTATTTCTTACTTTTTAGTGCATTTTTTAGTTTGAAGTCGGTTTTTTTAAACGTAGTTTTTTTACTAAACATAATTTAATTCTGATTAGTTAAAGTACAAAAAATATCATTCGCGGTAAATAGATCAAAAATTTTTTTATTCAGTATTAGTAATTTTCCTATTTCACATTTTCTTATACAAACCATTTTTGAAATCTTACTAATATTATAAACTAGCTGACCCGGCGAACGTTCGTACCGCCTAACAGTCAATGAATGTCGTGATATATTATAGATTAGCTGAACTGTTGACAACCAATATATATGTCAATCCTTTTTCTACTGGAATATATCTTGTCGATTCGAAACCGTTAATAAAATACATTCATTATATCGAGGGGAGAGTTTACCGTATCGATGGGATGAACAATAAATGTCATTGTCAAACAGTTACGAAACCCATCAACATTTTGTATGTAAAAATGTTTTTTATTTTATTTTCTCGTCAATTTTCCAATGTTTTTATACTAATGTTGACTAATTTGTTTATTGTTAATTATTACACAATTTCTATGTAAAAATGAATCATTCGTTACATAACTAATTAAAATAATTGGCTGCTTAAATTTTATATGTAAAACCCATATTTAGTCATATTGTATCATTGTATTACACACAAAAGAAAATTCTGAACAACAAAATAAAGTATCATTTTATTTACTATTCAATAAACAAGTCACTGAATTTGAGTAAAAAAAAGGGTTTTCTTATAAAAAATAAAATAAAATATACAGTATTAAAATATACTACATTTTTTTTCCTACTAATAAGTTAAAAAATTGCAAAGATTGAATGTTAAAAAGATAAATAAGTAGTAGGTACTCCACTTGCTGCCCTCTGGTGGTGAGTTACAGTAAAGTGGATAACATAAAAACAATATTTTATCAATATCATATAATTATATATTTTTTGGATGTTCAGGTTAACTACTACTCACTAGTCGACGCCCCTAAACATCCAAGTAACCAAACATACAACTGTTATAAATTTTTATGATTTTGAGAAGAAGCAAAGATATAGTAATATAATGGTAGGTCTTACAATCCAAATGATATAGATTTGTTTATTAACAACTTTTACCTTTTCAACTGAAGAGCACAGTTCAATGGTTTCTTCTTCAGGTCCAATCCGTTCTGCAATCTGTGGGATGTCCAGCACATCTTTGTTGAATTTAGTTATATTCCGTCGTCCCATCTGAAATCATATTTTATTATTACATTTTCTTCGTCTAATAAACATAGATAACAATTATAAGTATGTCTATAAATAAAAAAAACAGGCGGACTTTGAGAAAATGACGGTTTTTTCGAAAAAAACTAAATATTTCATACATCTGTTTATTCTGGTTCTGAAAATTTTTTCATATTTTTTTTCAAAAACTAAATTTGAAAACAAAAATTTAAAAAAAAAATTCCCTAACGGTAAATTTTTTGCAAAAATTCGTAACTTTTTTTTTAGAAAAAGATAAGAAAAAGAATTTTTAAGCGAAATCGGAGGGGGTCAGGTAAAAAATTAGTCGATTTGGCATGGAATGAACCATATATAATACTATAACATATAAATACTTATTTTTATTTGCTCTATTGTGCATTGGATTTTGAATGTGTGACGTCACGTATAGTCATCTAAAAATAATGAAATTAATGCAAATAAACTTGGTAATATTTTTAATATTTAGTTTATCTTTGACCTCACAGACCCATAACCTTCACAATTCATAGGAAGTTATGAAGTTAAAATACTTCATAACTTTAGCTCTCATGACACAGTACGTTATGAAAGGGAAGGAATAAACTTACATGTAGCTCATTTTTACTCCTTTTAATGATCGGATGGACTTTGACTATGTTTATACTTAACCTTATATTTCGAAAACATAAAGACATTGAACCTGAATGCTATTTCTTGTGTACAGTACCTAATGTATGCATAAAAGGCGCCAAATGTAAAAACGCCTAAAGCATAACAATGAAGATTGTACAACTTAACTGCGGTTTTGTGTTAATAATAAATGTAAAAACATTAATCTAACATGAAGTTCGGTTTATAAGTCAGTAAAAACAAATATATTATCAGTTAAAATATTATATATTATCCATACACATAAATAAAATTGTAGTGTCTGTTTGTAATATCAAAATAACCGCTTTTTACTAAGTGCATATGGATGTATACACGCACACGGTATATATACCATAATAATATTTTTTTTCAATTTGTTTGTTCCGGGTAATCTCTGAAATGGCTGGGCCGATTTTGACGGGGCTTTCACTGGCAGATAGCTGATGTAACAAGGAGTAACTTAGGCTATTTAACATCTCGCTGCGACCAATAGAAGCGGAGCAACACGCGAACGGTTCGGCTAGTGTTAGATATAATTATGACAGCATTGATATGGATAAAGTTTTGGTTCAAAAAATCATTTATTAACAAAGGATTGATACTGTATAGTATAGGATTATTTAAATTATGATTATGTACATTAATATAATAGGCTAATCAATACTTATATTACAAAGCTGAAGGGTTTGTTTGTTTGAACTCGGTAATCTCAGGAATAATTTGTTCGAATTGAAAAAATATTTTAGTGTTAGATAACCCGTTTATTGAGGAAGACTATACGCTACATACATAACGCTACGACCCATAGGAGCGGAGCATCAATGAACTTCTCTTGAGTGCGTAAATGGCGATAAAACAAACTTTCAGCTCCTTTAGAATTGTATTATAGTTGCCTACGCTTCCTTCTCCTTCTCTTCTATTCCTTAATAAATTATTTGTTACGTACTTCTAGTAATAAACTGGCCACTAGTTCTTCTGGATAATTGGGTATGTCTTCACAAATGCCAACTTGCTTGCAGTCATCAGGAATTATAGGGTTGATATCGTTGCCAGATCTGGAAGATAGTCCCGGAAACACAAATCCGCCTAGGTCCACTGAAAAAATATTAAAGTCTAAACATATTATGACTTAGTACTTATTAATAATTACCTTGTTGTATAATTAATGAGCAAACGAACTTACCAAGTGAAGTTCGATCGTAATTATATGAACACTTTCTTGCTACATTAAGTAAAACCTAAACTATTAGAATGAATGCTGTGTGAAATATAATTACCTTCTTTTTATATATTATGTGATGATGAATTTTTTTTTTTTTAAAAGATTACTAGCAGTATGGATCACATACTACTAGTATTCCCTTTACCCCTCCAACTAAGCTAAAATGCTTGTGCTAGGAGTGGGCCACGCCAGTAGTCCAATGTCTGACATTTGAACCCACGACTTGTTGATCGTGAATCCAACGCCCGAACCACTGAGCTACTGACGCTTCAAAGCTTCAAATTTAAGCTAAGATTTCGTAGTTAACAGAAGAGTGGATATAAAAATAATGTCTTTTTGTATAAAATACATTTTTTTAATAGTTAGAGCTATTTTTTCTTACTTTAAGTTATTATCTTACTATTCTTACTAATATGAAGGTTTGTATGTTTGGATATTTGGATGTTTGGTATCCAATCGCACAATACTAGTAAAACTTATAGTTTCTGCGGGATAATATTTTTTTTTAGAAAACCTATTTTTTTTTAAAATATTTATATAGCAATAGATTTAAAATCTAAGTGTGAAGCTATAACGAAAATATTAACAAATAAATAAATTAAAAACTTAGTTAAATAAAATAATTAATTAATTAGGTACTAAGTCTTATTAGATATAAAAGAATTAGATTTTATAAAACTAAGAATACGAAATATATTAAGTTTAAATTATCCTGATCTTATTATCTATCGATTTTGAGCTTATTTGATTCGCCTTAACAAGTAATGTGTCCGACATTAAGTCTTAAGTTTTTCTCTCCTTTTTATTAACTAAGTAATAAAGCTCTGATAAATATAATAATGAATGGCAAGATTATATATTTTAACATATAAGAGCGGTTAAAAAATTCAAATCGCATACAAACAGCGCAAAACAATTTATTACCTAGTGCATAACTAAGCGTGACCTAGACACTAAACATATTGTGGATAAGACTGTAAATTATCTAAGTTTTACCTTAAAAGGATTATATATTATAGCATAACATAATATTAAAATTACGTGGCCAAAATAGAAGTAAAATTAATGCATGAACATAAAACGTTTATAATTCAATATGGCAGACATTTTCCGATTTAATAGATGAAAAAATGTAAATCTATATGTACAATCTGTCTGCAGTTCAATTAGGATTAATTTCAAAATCCAGTGTAAAGTAAGCACCGTAGAAATAAAAATAAAATTAGTAAATTAATTTAGTATAAGGAAAGCCTATAGATTCTATATATAGAGTTTAGCTTGAAGAACTAAGGTAGTCTAAACAAGGAAAAGAAATATATTTTCGAATTGACCATATATTTCTTTTCCTTGTTAGTCGAGAATAAATTAAGGAATCGCTCATCAACTAAAACGCTTTTCAAAAAATATTTTACATGAATTTTAATGATGTCTAAATTTTTTTTCATCTCTATATTATTTCCTAGGGTAAAGATAAGATATACATTTATTGGACCAACTAAATTACATATTCTTATAATATACGATATACTGGTAGAGGAATTCACAATGTGAAAAGAGTTCTGAAAGCAATGAGATGGGTGCATATAATACGAACCTCTCTTATTGATAAAAGGCTTCGCAAATCTATTCAGGATTTTGTACGAACCATTCGGTTTGTGGTTGGCGGCGCGCTCGCCCTCCACCGACCTGCCCTCAGCTAGCTCCTCATACTGTGTTGATGCCTGGAACTACAAATAAAATATGTTATAAACACTGCACAGTGTTGCCACTTAAGCTGGGATGTTGCAAAAAATCATTTTTACAAAAATATAACAAAAAAAACTTGACTATAGAACAGCAACAAAGGGTGCTTCTGTTGCTTGAATCACTACATAGTATAAAACAAAGTCGCTTCCCGCTGTCTGTCTGTCCCTATGTATGCTTAGATCATTAAAACTAAGCTACCGATTCTGATGCGTTTTTTTTAATAGATAGTGTTATTCAAGAGGAAGGTTTTGTAAGTATAATACATACATAACATAGTAGAGAAATAACTGATAATTTTAGAGGTTTCTAATGTGATGTCGTAAATAAACACATTTTTACGCTTACATTGCAAACGCTAGCTGAACCCTACGAGATAGATCAAAATAATGTACTACGGTATTGTACACCTTAAAAAGGTCTACAAAAAACTCCGCGATGGTCTATGTCTATCCCTTAGGGATAACCCACAAAAAATAGTTTTTTTAACCTTTACTTTTTAAGAGAAATAATGGCTTATTCACGAAGCGATTTTAAGCAATTACAGCAATAATCCTAATCTAATTAAGTACCTTAAATATATTTTGAATTTAATTTAGATCAATATGGACCTTTATAGCATGAAATTTAAATGAATATTTTCGAAGATATTACAGATTTAAAATTCAGGGACATAGCGGTTACGGCTTAATACACGTGTTAAATTGCACCCGGGCGAAGCCAGGACGGGTCGACTAGTTTATTATATAAGGAAATCGAAAAAATAATTCTTATAAAAAATGTTTAGTGGAATTTTAAATGATTTTCTAATTATAAAGTTTCTCATTTCTATACTTAGAATCTTTAGATTTAGGTCGTTAAATAACAATGTGTCATTGTAGCTTATTATATAATACCTGAAGGTAATATTTCATTTAAATCTTTTGAATTGTTTACGTGACAATAACTCCCTTACCTTTGCTTCTTTGCCTAATAAATACCTAAGTATTTATATATATTTTAAAATATCTATGTGCCCAATTTAACTTAGATCTGTTAAGACATATATTTAATTATTATGTTAAAACATAGATTTAATTCATTTAACTATGAATTCTGTTTAGGATTATTTAAATTTATGGTTTGAATATTTCGATCTTTAATAACATTAACTATGATTTTTTAAAAGAGAACAGGAAATTTATTTAAAAAAAAATTATTTTATTAGGAGAAAAATTTATTTTATTAAAAGAGCGACTGTTTTGAGCTTCTTGCCAGCTCTTCTCATCAAATAACTTTTTTCCAAGCAAGTAGCTAATTCATTTAAGTTATAAATTTTATAAAATCGTGCAACATATAAAAATATTACAAGAATCCTGATTGCTTCAAACACGTGCATTAAAAACGAAGCAATAATCGTTATTTTCGTATATATATTATCTAAGTCATTAACGCCAACACTTAAATGGGCATAAATTATGTTTTAATTATTTTACTGACATCATTTACTTATCATATGCGCCACATAGACGTGCAATATTAAAACGTTACAGAAATATATTTTTATACATATAATAATACTAGTCAACTCGTCTCAGCCGAACTGGATGCAATTTACCACGTCTATTTAGATTTAATTTCGCATTTTAATCGCTATATCTTTATTATTTTACATTTTAATTTTAATGAGTAATTCCCAAAGTACCACCCCCACGTCGATAGATGGCGTACGAGCACACTAATTTGTTTACTATGTATTTTTTTTTTCACGATAAAACATAGTCAATGTCCTTCCAAGCTCTACTTCATCTTTGTATCATATTTCATCGTAATCAATTCAGTGATTTAAGCCTGATAAGGAAACAGAGATAGACACCATCTATTCGTCAATAGATGGCGTAAGTAGTCCATTAAATTGCACTTCATTTGTTTAGTTTGTAGATATTTTTAAAACATTTCCTACGTTTGTTAAGTGTTACTTTCGAAATTATAATATATAATCAAAAACTTGTCGGATTGTTATATTGTTTACACTAATAGACAGAGTGATTCTCGAGGAAGGTTTAGGTGTATAATTTGTAAAGGTTTTGTGTAAATTGGTTGGAATATAACTATAATTTTTGAAAATGTCGGAAGAATCGAAAAGCTGCATAATCCCAGAAAAAAGGTATTGTCGTCTAAATGTGTTTTAGCCCAGCGAATATAGGGCAGGTCAATTAATTCTCAATACTAATTTTTCCTTATATTTTGGATTGGATAATTTAACTTTATAACGACGCAGTAGGTAACTACAGAACGGATATTTGAAAAAATGACTAGTCGAGTAACAATCAGTAATAATTCAAACAGAACGCGATAAATAATAACACTGATTATACTTTATGATGATCCACCGTAGCCGTGCTCTGACCTTGGAAATAAACGTTTGCATTACATAATATACTGTGAACTTGAGCTTTAAAATATTACCATGCTGTTTACAACTTAGTTTTTCATTCCTTCCCACGATTATAATACATCGTTATAATATCTCATCGTTTTAACAAAAAATACGATCGTATGCGAATCAGACTCAGCACTGAGGTTTCCTATCTGTAAGATTATATTACTATTTGTAGAGTAAGGTTTACTTTTCTTTTTGAAAACTTGTCGCCATACGTAGACATCAGTTTAGTATAGCTATACTAGTTTTGTACAATTTTTGTTTAAGAGAAAATCCCATGTAAATCTGTATTTACAGAAACGGTTATAATTATGACAAATAGATGGACAACGAAATGTTTTCAGTACCTACTATAAAAGTGGATTTCTGGTTTAGCTAATATTGACGTTTAATGTTTTTTGTCAAAAATACAGAA
Organism: Limenitis camilla; assembly: GCA_905147385.1. Classification (NCBI taxonomy): domain Eukaryota; kingdom Metazoa; phylum Arthropoda; class Insecta; order Lepidoptera; family Nymphalidae; genus Limenitis; species Limenitis camilla. Next base: position 3,443,515 of record LR990232.1, on the reverse strand, counting down.
AATGTGTGGTTTTGATATTTCCTTTTTCAGCTATTTCTTTAATGGTGATCTAAGAGTCCCCTTCTGAAAATCTTAACGCTAACTTAAATATTACAGTGTAATTTAATGTTACTTTACAGGTTAGTTGCTAGCACTGGATGGGTCTATTAATTTTTCCCTTTTTTGGCACTAATAATAAAGCATACAACCTTGCTCTTTCGTTTTCAGAATGTATTAGACATATAGAATTATTGTAAAAAATTAGATGTAACATAAAACAAAAAACCACGAAGAATATTAAACACTACAAATTATTCATATAAATACTTCGATATGAGTTTTAATTTTACCTGCACGAAATAAAACAAAGAAGTAGTTAATATTCGTAAGGCCATCTTTTGCATCACGAGGGAATTCCCGTTGAAATAAGACCTCTACATAGTATAAAACACAGTCGCTCCCCGCTGTCTTTACGCTTAGATCTTTTAAGCTACGTAACAGATTTTAATGCGGTTTTTATTAATAGACATAGTGACTCAAGAGGAAGGTTTTTATATATAATACAGGCATAGTATAGTAGAGTAATAGTGCGAAGCCGGGGCGAGCTGCTAATATAAATGTTACTTTTTTTGCTGACGCAAATTGATCGGTAACTTCCGCGTCCATGGAGGAAAATTATGAAGTGCTTATCTCTCGTTATCGTTTCGTTTCAGTTCTTTTTACATAAAAATATATATAAAAACCGTTTAATTTCCCGCCTGAAGTTATGAATAATTTTGAGTATTTTTGAATTGACATATAATAATACTTGGACCCAATAGAAGGAACTATAAAACCTGTAGTGTTCAGAGAAAATGTATTAATCCCTCAGCAAATGGATTTTCTATTTTAGAGAGTCTATAAAGGAGATATGCTTTATACGCAGACTAACAGTATGACGGCTTGAATAAAATATCCTCTTGTTGGTAATAATTTAGACTCATTCTTCAGAGTATGGCTAGAATACTCGCGATGCAATACTAAATATTTCCGTCATGGCTTCGTACCGACCGGCGGCCGAAGAAACTTCAGTTTGTGCCAACTTCTAATATCAAATGTTAGTCAGATTAATGTTGCCAGCATCATAATTAACCGAGAACGAATTTAAAACTAATAATTTTAGAAAAAGTGTAGGTCTGTCTGAACATTTTAGATATCCATCCGTCAGAACTGATACAAACTACGTTAATAAAATATTGACAATTTGTCAATGGCTGATGCTTCTATGTAAATTATCATAGTCTACGTCCTTGAAAATTTATATTTAGTTACATTATAAAATGCGATTTATTTATTTAAGAGGATTTATTATTAATATAGTCAATCACTATATCTTGTCAACAGTTAAAAAAAATAGTTTTTACCTGACATAATGACGTGGAAGCCATTCATATTTTATTGCCTATTACGTTTAAGTGGGAATTATAGTTTTTTACGTTGTTGACGTTTAACCCATTATATAAAACCATGGCTATAATCATGTAATTATATCTACAGGCATTTATTATTCATCTCTATAGATATTTTAGATAAAAGTTGTTATATTTACAGCAGATTTATAGGTATAGGTATTTCGATAGATTTGCGGCAGTCTGTCAAGTGATTGCACACAGAAAACATGATCTAAACTATAAATAAGTACTCTAATTAGACTTTAAAAAACTAGGTACTTATTTCTATGTTTCTTTTGTGGTGATCCCATTTTAATAACTATTGATTAAGTGTAGGTAAACACTTCGCAACACAAAAAATATCTATTGTCCAAACTCTGTATTGTCAATATATTTAAGTTGAGTGTTTGTGTATACTTAATAGATGTATAGTGTTTACAGTCTGTTTATCCTTGGCAATATATTTTTTATAGACAGATGTTAAATTGATTTGTTTACATAATATGGGTTCAGCCTAATTGAGAATAATTGTTTATTTTTGCTTTGTATAAAATAAAATCACTTCCCTCCGTTTGTACGCTTGGCCCCTTTAAACGAAGTAACAGATTTTAATGCGGTTTTCACTAATAGATAGAGCGATTCAAGAGGAAGGTTTATACGTATAATACATGTATATTATGATAGAGAAGTATTCTATAAAACGATAAATTGAAACTCGAGCATCATATTTGTATAATTAATTCAATGCGCACGACACGTAATATGATTGGGTCGAAAGAAAGTTACTTTTACTTTCATATAGTGTTCAAACACTTCAATATTATCAACTAGTTAATTGCCCTCACTTCTCTGCGGTGCTGAAATAAATAAGGTGTAAAATTATAACATTATTTAATTCTAGTATAAATGATCTTTAATAAAAGTTATGCTGTTTAAATCATTAAAATTTCCCATATTTGCACTTCATTAACTGCATAAAGACTTTTCATAGGATATTTATATACGTTACACTGTTTTTAAAGCTTACGTTCATTATGGATATGCATTTCTTACATTATTAATTTCATACATATTAATCACCTGCCCACCCTTGCGACTTCGAGCTCGTCATCATCATCCGCTCCTATAGGTCTTAGCGTGATTATATATAGCTTATAGCCTTCCTCGATAAATAAGCTGTCTAACACTGAAAGAATTATTTAAATCGGTACCAGTAGTCCTTGAGATTAGCGCGTTCAAGCAAACAAACTCTTCAGCTTTATATATTAAAAGTATAGATTTTAATTATATATTATACTAGGGGCCCGTCTCGGCTTCACACGGGTGGATAATTTTTTTTTAACATTTTGGCTCCCGCATTCTGTCGCTCCCTCTATCACCGCGTTACTCGCTGCGCTGCGAGGCACCCACACCGCGCCGGCGGCCCGTCTGGGATTATTTTTTATTTAGATTATTTCGTAATATCTGTTGACTGGAATGTCCGATTTCAATAATTCAAAAAGTAATTAACAGGTATTGAAACAGTCTTCATTACATTATTTGGATAAGAATTAATACAAAGTTATGGAAAACATGGTCTGATTTTGATAGGCATTTTTATCAACTTTTAAAATGTAAAAAAGTAGTTATAGTGACTTAACTACAATAGTTGGACATATGGTCTCGCGGAGTTTTTTGTAGATATTGATACGTTCTATAATATTGTAAAACATTTTTTTGTTCTATAATCAATACTTTTCGCAGCGCATGCGATGAAAGATATTTTATGGCTAATGTTTTTGCACCTTGTGTTGGTTTTAGTGAGAATTTCTGGGGATCTCTAATTTTTTCTTGTAATAAATATAATAATAATAATAATGAAATCGGTCCTTTAGTTTTTATGTTTATTCGTTACATACAAAAATACAAAAATCCAAAAATAGAAATCTTTCCTCTTTATAATATTAGTATAGATATAGATGATAAAACTTTTATAAATAGGTTATAATAGCTTGTAAAATATGTGTGAAACTGTACAACTAGGATCAATAATGTGTACTAGTTTTAGTACAAAATGTTTGTTAAAAATATACAAAATGAGATGAAAAGGAAATAAAGTTTATTTTATTTTTGATTATAAAAGAGTATTTAATTTATCTATGACATTAACATTTTTAGACCACCACCACCACCATCACAACCCATTTTTTTTTTATTAAAATTAATTTCTTCACACTATGTTGTTTTCTTATGTCACGTAAGGGGAATGGTGGAGCTCAAAAAACGATGATTCTGTGAGTCTCGGATTTTCTAGAGAAGGCCAATGCCGCGATTTGATACGGCAAAGACCTTCACATCGAAAAATGAGTGTCAACTTAATGTTGAATGGATGAGATGATGTTTATTTACAGTAACGATGAATTTTATTTATTTAAAGAGAGAAAATAATACGAGTCGAATGTAATAAAATAAAATTTTAAGTATTTTAGAAATATTTACAAATTTAATTTTCTTCCTTCTTTCTCTTTTTTTTTTCTTTTTTCTTTTTTCGCTGGTATCTTATAATCTAACTACGTCTACAATTGCTTATCTAAATTATTATTTACAATATACATAGTCAAGTCCGGGTTATGTTTTGTTAAAATGTTTGAGGCGGCCTAAAATCTGCTCTACATACTTGACGAACGATTTTAGGGCACTCTCTTTCTCCACTATTTCAGCAAGAATAAAAGGAGAGACACACGCGGCGTCGCAACATATTGTGTGGTCGAGCCGTTGTGACTCAAACCTAGGGCACAACCCATTAGTGGCCCACTGCTGAGCCGGGTCTCCTCCTCAAAGTGAGGAGGGTATTGGGCCATAGTCCACCACGCTGGCCCAGTGCGGGTTGGCAGACTTCACACACCTTTGAGAACTTTAGGGAACTTTCAGGAGAGCAGGTTTCCTCTCGATGTTTTCCTTCACCGTTAAAGCAAGTGATATTTAATTTCTTAAAGTACACATAACTGAAAAGTCAGAGGTGTGTGCCCAGGATTGAACGCGACATCAATGTCTTAACCACTGAGCTATCACTGCTGTGATTTGCCTTTTTAGACAGTAGGTTTAAATTGTGATATAGAGACACCAACAATCGATTTAACGAGATTATATCCCTTGGCAAACATTGTAAATACTCATTTTAGGATTTGATAAATCTCATTCCCTAAAAGTATAAAATAAGGGATATGTCAATGATAGAATAGTGCTCTACAGAATATAGACAAATTATTATGCTTATTTAATTATATTTTTACCACAATGAAGCTTATCTTTTTACCTTACGATGGGGGACTCTACATTTTTCATTCATTAGTCTCATAATTATCACTATGTGAATTACGACAACTAAATAAACTAACAGACAATCATTTATACTAGTATTCATTATATATTTATGTTGAATAATTACTAATTTTAGTTCATTAGCAAAAATGTAATATTCATTATAAATATTTTAACTGATTATATTAAATTATAATTATATGTAATTAATCAAAAAAGGTTTACGATTATAGCGTTTTCTAATTAAAGTCTGCTTTTGACTGTTCGATTATTTCTTCTAAACTACGTTTACAATTACGATATAGTTTTTACTAATAGGAAGAGCGATAAACTAGGAACACTTTTCAATATCATTTGTAGAAATTTATACTGAACTATGCGAAGTTTCCGCAAGTTACTAATTATTGTATAAAACAAAATTACTGTTTTCTTCAGTATGTTTCTTCGCTTAGTTCTCCGTTTTTACATATGAAAAGAGCAATAAATAAGAAGGGTTTGTATGTATAACTTGAAGATATAATGTAAAAATAACTGAACTATGTACGAAGCCCTTGAACACACATGAATTTAACCAAATTACTTATATATAAAACTAGCTGACCCGGTAAACCTTGTTTTGCCATATAAATTTGGGGTGGGTCAACCTTATCAGTTAGAGGGATGAAAAATAGATAGTAGCCGATTCTCAGACCTACTGAATATGCATATAAAATTTCATAAAAATCGGTCGAGCCGTTTCGGAGGAGTATGGTAACTAACATTGTGACATTGTACATAACGTATGTATTCAATGTTTTCATAGCAACATCAATATTAATCAATGCATTAGGAAAGACGATAAAAATTTGTTTCGCTACATTAAGGTTTCATTAAAAACGTACATAAAAACGATTGATCTAATATTTATTCGTTACTTTAAATAACAATTTTTATTTATACTTTTATAGAGTCTCGTGCTAGTTTCAATTTTAATTTAATTATTCTAACTCTTTGTTGTATATAAAATACACCAGTTTTAAGTGTATTAATTTCTATACGTATTAAAAAACCATTAAATATTTATTATACATTTGTTATAGTCATAAACACTGAATATACAGATGTATAAGTATAACTGAACAGGTTATATAGCGGATATATATTTCCGGCCACCGAAGGTCTAGGAGACAACTCGATAACAAAATCCAAACACTATTTATAAACAAAGGTCAATTATCCATTTTTACATTGCCTACAGTAACTCGAAAGATAACTAGACTATATATAGAGAGTACGTACCAGAGAAATCCAAAGAATGCACTGAAGAATCCAGGCCATATCTGATTTAGTCCAATACCATAATCCTCCTTTTATTTCGTACTTATAAGACGTAATATCATTTTTCACATCACTTTACATCACAAGTTATTACTGACACACACTCCTTCCTACGTCTGACAGACAACTGCCGCGCCAAGACGTTTAATTGTATGCTATTCGCTAACCAGTTTATCGTGACCTACAATCTTGAGCTTAATTGCAGACGAGGAGGGTCAAGTTATATTTGATATTGACATGCATTGGCCATTCACATCCCAAGTTCAATACGGAAAACAAATTACTGTTTTACGATTTTTTTAATTCTTTTATATATTGAAAATGCACTTTTATCCTTTATAAATGGGAAAGTATATTGGATTGTCTTTCTTTTACACTGTAAGGATGAATCGGCTTTCGAGATTTGTTGTAAGAGATTTAAGGGTTAGACACAAGAGAGATATTAAAAGGTAAAAGTAAAAAACTTATATTGAAATTTTATTTTCTTAGATTTTTCGATGTTTACCTTTAATTGAGACTTTCCATTCCAATTATAACACAAAATACGCATTTTTTACGCAACTGCTTATTAGTGAAGTAGTTAAAAAAACCTCTTGTCGTTAAATAAAATATTAATATAATATCTTACGAATATAATTCGTGCATTAAAGATTTTGTAGAGTCTCAAAACAAAGGCGTAGTAAACAGACAGATACTGTCATTTAAAAGTTAATTAACACGCATTGTATAATTGCAGTTTCGAATAGTACTTTTATCGTCACCATTAACTAATTATTCTGCATATTTAATGAAAAATGGTATTCAGTTCCTCAATTTCACATTATTTTGCATAACCTTTAACTCTACCAATTAAAATACATTGACGCATATTGACTCATAACGGAAGGGACTATCAGTTACTAAATGTTTAATATATACAATACTAGGTTACCCGCCCTGGCTTTGCATATTTGAAAAAAAAAACAACATATTTCTATACAAAAATATTCAGTCGTTTAATAAACATTTTATTATTATCCCGCAGGAACTATAAATTATTGTGGGATAAAAAGTAGCCTATATATTAATCCAGGTTATAGAGTAACTATGTACCAAATTTCATTGAAATCCGTTCAGCCATTTTTGCGTGATTGAGTAACAAACTTTCGAGACATACAAACTTTGACATTTATATTATTAGTAAGATTGGTAAAAAAAGCAGTGATGGCCCAGTGGTTGAGACTTGAAGTCTTACTCGGGAGGTCCGAGGTTCGATCCTGGGCACACACCTCTGACTCTGAGTTATGTGTGTTTTAAGCAATTAAATATCACTTGCTTTAACGGTGAAGGAAAACATCCTGAGGAAACCTGCACTCCTGAGAGTTCCCTAAAAGTTCTCAAAGGTGTGTGAAGTCTGCCAACCCGCACTGGGCCAGCGTGGTGGACTGTGGCCTAATACCCTCCTCATTCTGAGTAGGAGACCCGGCTCAGCAGTGGGCAAGGGTCGTGATGAAGATTAGTAAAAAGATAAGATATTAGTATTCAAATGAGCCTTGTCTGTTCACACGCGTTAAAATGACGATCATTTAATAATTCCAGTCGCTTCCCGCTGTCTGTCTGTCTGCCCCTATGTATGCTTAAATCTTTAAAATTAAGCAACGGATTTTGATGCGATTTTTTTAATAGATAGAGTGATTCAAGAGGAAGGTTTATATATATAATACATACGTAATATAGTAGACAAACACTGATAATTTTAGAGATTTTTTATGTGATGTCGTAAACAAAGACATTCGTTTGCGCTTACATTGCAAACGCTGGCTGAACCCTACGAGATAGATCAAAATAATGTACTACAGTATTGTATATCGTAAAAAGGTCTACAAAAAAGTTCACGATGGTATATGTCTATCTCTTAGGGATAACCCACAATTACCCCTTTTTTCATTTGCTTTTTACGAGAAATAATGGCTTATTTACATAGCGATTTTAAGCAATACAGCATTAATTCTTATCCAATTAGGTACCTCAAATACATTGTGCATTTTATATATATCAATGCATGCCCTTTACAGCATGAAATTTAAATGAATATTTTCGAAGATACTACAGATTCAAAATGCAGGTACATAGCGGTTACGGATAAATACACGAGTTAAATTGCACCCGGGCGAAGCCGGGACGGGTCGACTAGTGTAATAACAATTATATACGTCATATCAGAAAGGAAGTTACTACTTAAACACGTTGTCAAATCTTCGAAACCAAAATAATATTAAAATATAAAATTATAACTAACACTACATAATTGTGACTACTACATGGGGGCTGAGATAATTCTGTAGGTTAACGAACGTAATAAATAATAATGATTATATACAACACTAGGGGCCCGTTCCGGCTTCGCACGGGTGGATAATTTTTTTTTTAACATTTCGGCTCCCGCATTCTGTCGCTCCCTCTATCGCCGCGTTACTCGCTGCGCTGCGAGACATGTCACACCGCGCCGGCGGCCCGTCTGGGATTATTTTTTATTTATCTTGATATTTTTATTTCGTAATATCTTTTGACTGGAATGTCCGATTTCAATAATTCAAAAAGTAATTAACAGGTATTGAAACAGTCTTTATTACGAAATAATTTATTTGGATAAGAATTAATACAAAGTTATGGAAAACATGGTCTGATTTTGATAGACATTTTTATCAACTTTTAAAATGTAAAAAAGTAGTTATAGTGACTTAACTACAATAGTTGGACATATGGTCTCGCGGACTTTTTTGTAGATATTGATACGTTCTATAATATTGTAGAACATTTTTTTGTTCTATCATCAATACTTTTCGATTTCGATGAAAGATATTTTATGGCTAATTTTTTTGCACCTTGTGTTGGTTTTAGTGAGAATTTCTGGGGATCCCTAATTTTTTCTTATAATAAATATAGCCTATGTTACTCAGGGATAATGTAGCTTTCTAATGGTGAAAGAATTTTTGAAATCGGTCCAGTAGTTTTTATGTTTATTCGTTACATACAAAAATACAAATCTTTCCTCTTTATAATATTAGTATAGATTGGATTCACTGAAATGTTAATATTATTGAAATGTGAAAACATATATAGGTTATATATGTTTCACACTTAAGAATTCCACGAAGAATAAGTAAGTGATTCAGAAAGTAACACGTATCTATGATTACTCGTAGGTAGATACGTTATTATTAAAAAAGTAAAATACTTTGTTTGACGTCATTATTGTTAATGACTCAAATGGCTTCCTACCATTCAACAATTGTAAATACGAACAAAAGGTTTCCTCTATATATATAAAAATGAATCCGAAACAGGACAACGTCTGTCGTGTCAACTAATATATAAATAAATGTTAATATTAATTAAAAAAAGAGTTATGGTCTATAATTATACTAACGGTGTGACTAAAGTGACCATACGTCGCGTTATTCGATTTTTGAAAATTCTTTCACCGATAGGAAGCTACATCCTTTCCGGGTAACATAGGCTATGTGGTGTTGCCATAAATACACTAATTAAAAAGATATGGCCATTTAAGTGCCATAAAGTGGTCATTTTGTAAATTGAAGGGTTTCTCAGGAACAACAAATCCGATTTAAAAATTCTTGCACTGAAAGAAAACTACACTTTTCGTCAGTGACAAAGGTGATTCAGTGTTGCCATATACATTTTTTAATTAATAGATCATGGCCATTTTGTTGCTACTAATCCGATTTTAAACATTCTTTCACTGAGAGAAGTCTATAGTATTTCCGTCTCTCTTCCTCTTATAATCTCCTATCACTCTCTTTTTTCTCTCTTTAATTTTTATCTTTATCGGTTTAGAATGATCAGTCTCCTTTCACTTTCTTTCTTTCGATTATCTCTCTCTCTCCCCCCTCTCTTTTTCTCTTTTTCGCTCTCTCTCCTTTACCTATTCAATATTATTTTTGCTCTGTCCTCCCTCTTTTATTATCTGTTACTTTTCTTTTTCTTTCTATTATTATTTTTTATAACTTTTTCTCACGCTCTCTCTTTTTTCAAATAATGAAAAACTACACAATTACAGAGTGACAATTTAAGGACATCAATTATAATATCGCTTTAAATACCCGGAGCGAAGCGAGGGCAGGCAGCTAGTAATATATATGTTAATAATAAACTAATAAATATCCAAAAAAACAATAAACTAAGTACTATTAAGGAATATTTATAAATACACAAATTAGATAATAAATGTCAATCATTCTTATGATCTGAGTTATCGTCGTTCAGCGAGAGGATTCTTTTACGGATTTTTTAAAAATCTGAAGGTTTTTGAAGGGAAGGAAAAAATTTGAAGATGCAGTGATGGCCCAGTGGTTGAAACTTCAAGTCTTACTTGGGAGGTCCGAGGTCCTATCCCCACACAGGCACACACCTCTGACTCTGAGTTATGTGTGTTTTAAGCAATTAAATATCACTTGCTTTAACGGTGAAGGGAAACATCGTGAGGAAACCTGCACTCCTGAGAGTTCCCTAAAGTTCTCAAAGGTGTGTGAAGTCTGCCAACCCGCACTGGGCCAGCGTGGTGGACTATGGCCTAATACCCTCCTCATTCTGAGGAGGAGACCCGGCTCAGCAGTGAGCCATTGAAGGGTCGTGATGATGACTGCTTGAACTGTAAACGAATCCGTAAACGAATATGAACCGGATTGATAGATTTTGTATTCGCTCAAGTTTGTTAAGTTGTTCCTCCGTCAGGCTTAGATAATTTGCCGCGATAACGTCCGCGTAATCAAGAATAGATAAGAGACGCGAATACTAATTTATAAACGGTGTTGTTAACACTTGTTTGATTTTGATTTGTATTTTCACCCGTAGATGTCTGATACTCTCGTCCCGTTGTCCGTGTCGCGTTTTGAGTGAAAAATAAAATGGTTACTTTAGGTATGACGGCTTGACTATATCCTGGGTGTTATAATTTAGACTCAGATTTTTTATTATACACAGAATTTATTATTGCATTAGATTCTAGACTCCCATATTAACACGCTTGTTTCGATTCTCTTTTGAGACTGGTCAAGTGCCTAAGTCGTGGAAGCTAGCTAACGTGCAGCCTGTGCCCAAGAAAGGTAGTCGTGCCGACCCTGCCAACTACAGGCCTATTTCGATTACGTCCATACTGTGTAAAACAATGGAACGTATTCTTAACACGAGGCTCATGACGTACCTAGAAGACAACGATCTTCTCAGTGACCGACCATACGGATTTCGCCGAAACCGGTCTACTGGTGATCTACTGGCGTACGTCACGCACATCTTGAGTGAGGCCATTGAGAGACACGGGGAAGCGCTGGCCATTTCCCTGGATATCTCGAAGGCCTTCGACAGGGTTTGGCATGACAGCCTTATAAGCAAACTTCCATCTTATGGCCTGCCCGCTAGTCTCTGCGCGTGGATATCGGACTTTCTGAGAAACCGATCATTACGAGTGTTAGTTGATGGCCACACATCTGATGAAAGGGCCATCAATGCCGGAGTTCCTCAGGGGTCAGTACTCTCTGCAACGCTATTTTTGCTGCACATCAACGATCTGCTGAAACCCGGTATTTTTGGGTACGCAGATGACAGCACCGTTGTTGAGAGTTACACATCCAGCGCAAGAGCTAGCGAGACCGAAATCCGGATTCAAAGAGAGACCATGGTTGAGCGTTTGAACCTTGCCCTTAAGGCGGTCTCCGATTGGGGTGATGCCAATCTTGTCAAGTTCAACGCCACCAAAACGCAAGCGTGTTTATTTTCCACAAAAAAGAGGCCATTTCATCTGACACCCTCTTTCCGAGATGTATCCGTGCCGATAACCGACCACCTGGAGCTTCTAGGCGTTACTCTCACTCCGGCTATGAACTTTGGCTCATATATTGAGTCAAAAGCCCAGCTATCAGCCAAGAAACTTGGTATCCTCTCAAAGGTGAGACATTATTTCACTCCAGAACACCTGCTCAGCTTGTACAAAGCGCAAATCAGGCCGTGCATGGAGTATTGTTCTCATCTTTGGGACGGCTCTGCCAAATATCAACTTGAGGCACTGGAGCTGATTGAGAGGCGCGCCAGAAGAATAATAGGAGATGACACCCTGCTCAAGTCTCGGCTGCATAGCCTCGAGCATCGACGCAGGGTTGCCTCCCTATCGGTTTTTTATCGGATGCATTTCGGTGAGTGTGCCCGGGAATTACATAATCTTATTCCCGCCGCCCCTTTTTTTTACAGGACTCCCAGACAAACCCGACCGAAGCGCCATCGGTACATGGTGGACATTCCTCGGATACGTACCAAGCGCTTTGAGTCCACGTTTGTTATTCGCACTGCGAAGATGTGGAACGATCTGCCGGAGTCTGTATTTCCTGAAAAGTATAATGTTGGTGCTTTCAAATGCAGAGTGAATAGGTACCTTCTAGGAAAGCGTGCTCCATCTTAGACCGTGTCGTGCTTTTAGGCAAGTCATGGTCAAACGCTGACCTATATACCAAAAAAAAAAAAAAAAAAGATTAACTGAGATGCAATAATAAATATTTCCGTCGTGGTGGTATATTTATTTGACCATATTGAATGCTACAGTTTCAATTAGAGCTGTTCATTATTATATACACATTGTTAAATATTCTTTTATGCGAAAAGAGCAGTGCGAATAAGTATTGTCTCACCAAAACATTTTCATGTAAAATGTTACCAAGAAGATATCATGTACTACTCACTGTCAAAAATTTATCAGAGCTTATATAGGGTAAAGCTTTTAACTCATACTCAACACGCGCCCCAACCCTACGAGCATCGGAGATTTCATTCTGATATATCAGATGGAGTCCCTATATTCTCAGACCTCTAGCATCAAAATTTGCGGAAGTCTCATAAAAACTTTCATCCCGTAATTTAAGGTGTTTTTTTAAAGTTGTTTGGGGGTATTATAATATAATTTCCAAGTTTTACATTTTTTCTTTGTTCTTTGTGTTTTAATACTAGCTTACTTACCAAATGTCATCCTTCTAGGACTTCAAGAAGTACCCTAAGAATTTTACTAATCATCAGTGAGTCAGTGATATCAATAAAAACTAAAGTATAAGAGATATACAATTAAAACGATTACGATTACGATTTTAATGAAATTTTACTGAGAAATAAAAAAACAAATATCACGAGAATTTTGTAGATCTGGTATAATTCAAACCCATGTTATGAGGGTTCAAAAAAAACGACGAAGCGCTTCGAGAAAAGGTGGTAGTTCTTTTGCGCTGTCTCGGTGAGACACTACCGTTCCCCCAGATAAGTTTCGATAACGCAACCAATACAAAAGTAAACAAGTGTGTAATGTGTTCTTTGGCCTTTCCAATAATATAGATCATAGATAGTGCCACAGGCTTATTGCTTAAATTATGTTTATTTTTTATTTCATATAATAAGTTGGTCATCAATCGTTTTTGAATAATATTTAAAAACACACGCCGTTACACGAGGTGACCCCTTATAGATATTGTGGTTTGACCTTGGTTTGACACATCTATGATAAATGTTTATCAAAATGTAGAATGTAAATAATATGTGTTAAATTTTGATTCAATAAGGAATATTTTATTAAGTCATTAGCTTTTAATTGAATATAAATTTTACAATCACCTCAAATTGCTTAACTAAAGAAAATGTACCTATTTCTTTTCAGCATAATTGAGAGAGAGAGAGAGAGAGAGAGAGAGAGAGTAATGTAAAATTCTCGTTGCTCTATATATGCTATAAAAATGTCTTTTACGTCTACATTTTATTACACTTGATTTTAGAAAAGTGACCCTAGTTTTCTTTAAATTTTTATTTTCATTTCATTTGTTGTAATTTCCTCAATTATTAAGAAACCTATCCAGATGAGTGTAAAGAAAGTGTACATGTCATATTTACTCCTAAAATCATAAAGCAATCCATGTACTTGAAAATTTAATAAAAATAATGCCGCAGGTCAGCTTGAGGCGAGCTGTTGGGGAGTAGACAACTCACGTACCTGAGCGCTCCCAGGGGAAGGTCCTGTTCCTCATCCTCAACTTGCCATTACTGGCTAGTTGGAGTGAAAACTGACGAGGAACAGATCCCCTACCTCCGGCTTGTCTTAACCGGCCGATCAGAGTGGAGCCGCGAGAACTTATGTTCTAAGGGTATATGTGTCACGTAAGTGTATATGTGTCACGTAAATGTTCCCCCCATAAGCAATAAGCAGTGTTGCTAACAGTTGCAACGTATAAGCGACCTTTCACGGGGGCCCATTGATGAGTTGGCGAGTCTCCGTCTACCCATTTTTCAATGTATAAAAACTATATTGTCGGGTAGACGCCATATGTTAGTCATAGCACTAGTTACCGAGCCCAGCATTATTAGTTTCCATATATTGCCATAGTCCTATACAAGCCGGGGATTGTCCTTGGGTGCATTCTCATAGTGCATACAGGGATAATCGCCGGTTTGTGTCACATCTCATATTAAATTTATAATTAATTAAATTGTCTAAAGGGCCTTTACGTATTGGCTACGGCTCCGCCCATGCCTTCCAAAGGCCCGGGTCACTGTTGATGACCCGTGATTGGAAAAGACATAAATAATAGTAAGAGCCTCGACCAACACCTTAAGCTCGCGTTAGATGGCTGTGTCAAGGGCCTGATGCAGAAAGCGGTACTTCTGGACACGGCACGTATCCGATGATATGATACCGACCGATACCGAACCGTCGGTAGCTTTGACCATGTTCCCGCTGCCGACAACTAAAATTCTCTCATCCTCCTATCACCTATATGCTGACGACCTACAGATTTATGTAACTGCTCCTGCTGATCAATTGTGCTATAGACAAACTCAATAAGGACTTACAATGCATCTGCCTCTGGTCAAAATCATATGGGCTCTGTAAATCCTACTAAGTCTCAAGTGATTATAATTGGTGGCCCTAAACAATTGTCTAAAATAAATTATCACACAATACCCTCTATAAAATTGACAATGTTTTCATAGATTCTAATCTTTCATGGGACGTTCACGTGGCTGATGTCAATAAAAAACATTTGCGACAATGGGTTCATTACAGCGGTGTAATAAGTAAATATAATTTTGTTTTTTAGAACATGTTTAATAATGTAATTTATAGGAATATACAAAATATAATAATAATCTGTAAGGAGATCTGCATATTTAATGTTAAAGATATTCAGCATCTAGATTTGTAACAACCTGCCATTCGCGATACTTTTATCAGCAGAAAGTGTATAAAGCAATGTCTTAAGAACTAAAGAAATGCTCTGTATACATGTCGAAAATAATATTATTACTTACTTAGTATGACGTAAGTTTTATACTATGGACGTATTTCAGATATTTAACTTAATGTGAATTGTGTGACGAATAAAAACAAGTTCCAAAAAAGGAATAGGCAGTTCATCAATAAGTTGTATATGCCACTGACTAAATTAATATTCCATATAACCAATCAGTATACAGAATAATCTAAATTAATACACAGAAGGACCTCAACAAATTGTATGAACGTCAATATAAAAAAAAAAACTTAAAACACGTTACTAACTGCACCGCATAATAAATGGTAATAATCCATATTTTTTAAAATAACTTACCTTATGAGATTATCGACATGTGGGATGTGGACTCAGCAGTCTTTGTGCCGATTGTAGTAATGGCCGATCAACACCTTAAGAGGCTCCTGTTGGATGGCTGGGTCAATACAGAAAGTGGTACTACTGGACATGGTACGTACCGTGAGGAAGTTCTTCTCTCTGGAGTCCTAACCATAAGGGGCCTTCCTCTTCCTCGGAGCTTCACTAGTATATTAAGCTTTTACTGAGCTATCTTTCCTTCTCATTATATGTCCATACTAACGGAGCCTACTTTCTTTGAGCTTTATTCCTGTTTACATTTTTTCTATGATTTATTGACTTCTTTTCGGTTAGAAGTCTTGTGTCTTTTGCATATAAAAATAAGCCTAATGTATACATTTCCACACAGACAAAACTAAGCCAAGGATAATAGAAAGGTCAATGCCATGTTAGACAAATACTAAGCTATAACTCGCTTAACTACAGTGCTTTAGTAAATATTTAATATTCAAGTGGGTATTAGTTTTATATTTAGTTTTTAATTTAGCATCTATATTCTAAATATATTAGCTTTCTGATTTTATATGTTTGTATCCGCTAATAAGAAAAGAACGAGAGGTATTATTAGCTTAAGAAGCTGTGTATGAATAGAATTCCTGAGAAATAATACTATGTGAAGTCAGAAAGTACCTCACAAAATCTCTACAATGTCGAACGGCGATTTACTGACTTTACAACCACAATCAAACTTATCGATATACATATATCATCCTTCTACATATTTTACCACATATGGAATTGTAAATGTTGATGTATTATATGCAGGTATTATATCGCTAGTCATCGTTTCAGTTATTGTCATGGAAGGTACGTCAATCACGAGAATTCAATTACCTCATACTTAGTTAGGTATTTCAAATTACAGTTATTTTAAACGTCATAGTATTAGTGTTCTCATTAAGTATCAATTCTCATTAAAGATAAGTTTTGATTGACGTCTCGAACTCGCTGCTCGGACGTTCTTAATTTCTAACATCTCACTATTGTATAAAGAAATAACGAATAAACCAAAAATTTATATTTAATAATAAGCTTTAGGACTTCCATAGAGCGATATTACAAAAAAGCAAGAATTCAAAGAATATGAAAATGATGTGAATCTAGATTAAATAAAACTAAATTTAACTCTTTCCTGAGGACCTTAATCACGACATTATAATACTAACTTCCATGTACGTGAAAACACCAGAGACACTGACTCTGTTATATATTGTATAGACGTGGGTATACTTGAAATAATATAAAAGAAACTACCCGCAAAAACTAATTTATTTACGGTGTTGCTAACAGTAGATTGTTTTGAAAAGCTTTTTATTAAAAATGTAAACCACGTACTTAGAAGGTAAACACAGAGAAATAAAAACATAAAATTTACACGATTATTAAACTTTACATATTGAGTACCGTATTAAATAGAAATTCAAAAAAAAATACATAGGTAAATAATGCCAAAAAAAAATGAAGTCGCTTTCGCTAAAATAGACAGCTGAGATCTTTTAAACTATTCAACGGATATTAATGTAGTTTTAAGCAATAGATAGAGCAATTCAAAAGGAAGGTTTATTATGTATAATACATGCATATTTTAGTAGAGAAACCGTGCGAAGCCTGGCGGGTCGCTAGTGATTAATATTCAACATTTAAAATAACCAAAGCCAGGGCAAGTAAGCGATACAGTGTATATAATATTAATTACAACAGAAAGTGATAACCAAACACCACCAAATAGAGAGTGGGCAGGCAAACCAGTTTGCAGTATAAATAATAACCATTTCGCGAACTTTCACTTGTCGAGGCGAACCGCGAACTGGACTATCCAGATTCGGTATAAACAACCAAACATACTGTGTACGTATTAAATGTAACAATGTCTACCTATACACATACACAAATAATATTATATAACATGCACTTTAGATAATAATAGATAAGGTGCAAACGAGCAGATGGTCCACCTGATGGTGATGGTAAGTGGCAACCATCGCCCATGGACATCGGAAGGTCGGAAGGGGGAATGAAGAAGAAAATCAATGCGGACTCAGTGGACCCTAAGCAAGAGTCCATTAGACCCACAGCATTAATGGGATGGGAGAGGGAGGGGGTAAGTCTGGCCCACATGCGGCTCAACCGAACTCGTCTATGACAGTTGACGATCGGATTCGCATGCTGGTGGTCGCAAGCCAGTCGGGGAACAGATCCCCTACCACCAAGGGGGTTCTGGGCTACCCGGCTCTTAAGAGATACTCTCCCAGCGGCAGAGGAGAATAGTATTCTAACCCGTCCCCTCACGAGTGATAGGAGGTCAGGCAGCTCCTGGGAGACACAGGAGCAGGATTAAACGGATTACACATATAGTATGATTACTCGTGACCCTCAGCTGCGATTCCGTGGGTGGGGCGAGCAGTGGCAGTCTTCCAAACATGTAGAAAAATTTTTTTTTCAGTGATTTCCTCCCGTTTAAAAATTTGTCGGATTATAGTTTACCTAGTATCTTGAAGAAAAAATCGAATGTCAGCTGACGATAACGTGGTGGATTATACGTCAGCTGGCTGCTTGACCATGTAACATTTTGATTTTTTAATAGCAAAATCACAGTTACCATTTAAGTAGATTTTTACAAACAGGGGTTTCATGAGTGAATGAACGGAGTCGAAGTCGAACTCAATCAAAATGTTACATGGTCAAGCAGCTAGCTGTAGATATTGATACGTTCTATGATATTGCAGAAAAATTTTATGGCGAATTTTTTTGCACCTTAGGTTTGGTTTTTGTAAGAATTTCTAAGGATCTCTAATTTTTTCTAGTAATAAATATAGTCTATGTTACTCAGGGATAATGTAGCTTTCTAACGGCAAAAGAATTTTTAAAATCGGTTTAAGTTTATTCGTTACATACAAATATTTCCTCTTTATAATATTAGTATTGATTGTGTAAGTAAATACGTCACAAATCGCGGTTACCCGTCAATTAGTTTAATAAATAAATATAGGAAAATAATACTATAGATGCAAATATTCTAAATTTATATTTATTAAATTAAATTAATGATCTAACGGACACTTTATTTAGGAAGATGAGCCTCATTTAAATTGTTGTCTTAAACCTACACTTGGGTCCCAAATTTCAAACTATTGGATGACAAATTAGTCCAAAAGTTCAATGTATAACATTTAAATAATATTTATTTTCTTTACACTAGGGAGTATAGGTAATAATAAGGAAAGTTAAAAATAAAGATTTTATTTTGCATGAGAGGGATTTCCACAAATGCAATGAATTAACAAAATTTAGTGCACTCGAGTATAAGCAATGTCAATTGCGGTTTGCGGACTCTATTGCTATCGGCACTTAAGTATAGGTTTGACCTTGAATGCGCAGAAGTCACTATTAGGGCCTTTTTTAACGAACAGCGCGGGGTGAATAACACATAATACATAGACTATAATCTATAAAGATATTGTTCGAATTGTCGAAAATATAACGATAAGTGTCTAGTAAGTAGGAAGAAGAACGCGATAGCATATAGATATCTCTATCACTTATGTGTAAGCCATTATCAGATCCTGCGCAGACGAAGTCGCGGGCGCCAATAACGTTAATGTTAAAAATTAAAATGTAAATGATAGCGATAGTGATATAACGAAAATGAAATTATAAATCGAAATACACGTGAAAATTGCACCCGGCGAAGTCAGGACGGGGCGACTAGTATTTATGTTATAATTACTAAGATATTGTATAAAGTTATTTTTCACTTTACAAACTTCATTTTACCTCGATGAAATGAGGGCAGGGCATATAAATTACAATGAGTGGTTTCCAAAATTCCTCCAAGTGCTAGATAACTTGATAACTATAATACAAAGAATATTGAATTTATACATTATTTTAACTCTATTTAACAGTTATTCTCATTCATTGGATCCTTTCTGAGTCGTGTGTTTTAAGCAATTAAATATCACTTGCTTTAACGGTGAAGGAAAACATCGTGAGGAAACCTGCACTCCTGAGAGTTCCCTAAAAGTTATCAAAGGTGTGTGAAGTCTGCTAACCCGCACTGGGCCAGCGTGGTGGACTATGGCTTAATCCCTTCTTATTCTGAGGAGGAGATCTTCAGCAGTGGGCCATTAACGGGTAATGATGATTTAAAGTAACAATGATTTTTCAATGACTTAATACTTAAGAGACAATGTGAAATAAAACAAAATCAACGTACCTACCTAACGCTATACTCTGGTCTTCATAGAGTGAGTAATTATTTCATGGGTGTTCGCATCTACAATAAGATTCCACGGCATAAAAAACAATTTTAGATCGATTACATCGATACGTTGTTATGTGTAAGTCCCAAAAGTCTCATTATATTTTAAATCGTACATTTAACTTCTGCAATTGGTAGTCAACTTAATTCTCGAAACAATCATCCTATTTTTGATGTAACGTATACTGTACGAAATAGAAGTCGCTTGATTAGAACCTTATTAATTTTGCTGTAACTGTTGTTGTGTTTTTGTATATCTAAATTAACACTTTATTCCTCCTATTGTGATTTATCTCAAATGTAAAGTCAAGCAATATTCTAGTGTAACCGGCCAATCTCCTTTGAGTATTACTCAATATATGTGACATTGGCGGAATGCTTTGTGCATATATCATGTTGCACACCTGAAAGTCATAATCGAAGAAGAAGAAGAAATTGATTATTTTCTGTTTAATTTATAGTTTATATCTGCATCTATAAGTTCGTATATTTATTATTTAATACTACTAGAATAATGGACTAGAATAATGTTACTAACATTGTTAATAATGTTACGTTATCTAGAACTGAACTTATTTACAAACTATAAAAATAGATTTAAAATAAAAGAATATATGTTTTAAACATGAATATTTTAATTAAAAATAAATTTATTAAAATTAAAAAAAATAATAATTAAACATTAAAAATTAAGCATGCATAGAAATTAAATTAAATTAAATTAAAAAAAAAGAACTAAAAATTTAAAAATAATAATTTAAAAACATTACACCTTGTATTAATCTTTGCGTTTTTATCACATACACAATTTTTATAAATAAAAGCGTGTTATATTGTGATGGAACATTAAAAAACATTTAGCATAATTACACCGTTTTTAGCGAGAAGAAAAATCGACGATAAAATTTTGGTAATAGTAAAATAATGTCTAGACATTTATTTTACTTTTGACATAAGCACAACATTATATTATAGAGCATAGATATATAGATGGTTATGATAAATAGAATCGGTAGCACTTTAGTACATCTCTAACTCGAGCTGTCAAAAGTAAAATAAATTGGTGCATAGATTCACAAAAGTTTATACTCTATTCAGCTTGGCGTTAAAGAAAATGTAAAAAAAGTCCTAAAAAGCAACATTATATTATAGAGCATAGATATATAGAGTTATAGATAGTTATGATAAAAAGAATCGGTAGCACATTAGTACATCTCTAACTCAAGCTGTCAAAAGTAAAATAAATTGGTGCATAGATTCACAAAAGTTTATACTCGATTCAGCTTGGCGTTAAAGAAAATGTAAAAAAGTCCTAAAAAGCAACATTATATTATAGAGCATAGATATATAGATAGTTATGATAAATAGAATCGGTAGCACATTAGTACATCACTAACTCAAGCTGTCAAAAGTAAAATAAATTGGTGCATAGATTCACAAAAGTTTATACTCGATTCAGCTTGGCGTTAAAGAAAATGTAAAAAAGTCCTAAAAAGCAACATTATATTATAGAGCATAGATATATAGATAGTTATGATAAATAGAATCGGTAGCACATTAGTACATCACTAACTCAAGCTGTCAAAAGTAAAATAAATTGGTGCATAGATTCACAAAAGTTTATACTCTATTCAGCTTGGCGTTAAAGAAAATGTAAAAAAAGTCATAAAAAGCATCTTTGTGTATCTTTTTATAATATAAGACTGCGTTTCCACCAAAGTTGTGCAAGGATGTGTATGGGAACTGATAGAATCGCTTCAGTTAAAGTACTATTTTAGTTACAACTACTCTATTTCATAAGTTTTCCAAACTCCGTTCTATAAATCCACAGGCTTATAATGGCAAGAACAGCAAACTGGTAGCTCGGCCTTAATCATTTCAGTTTCATTATTTCCTTTTGATACCAGTATTTCCAAAATATTTACTTTTTGTTTGCAGTAAGTCACGTATTCGGGCAAAGGTGTGTATACTGTGAAACAACTTGCTCCAGGGTTTCTGAAACAAGTAAGACAATTCTTAATGAAAACCTACTTCAATTAGATTGCCATAATACTACCAATATCTGAATAAATATACATATGCAAAATCTATAATAATAATTAGCAATATAAGTTTTATGCTGGATATAGTACTGTGACAGCTCTTCTCAAACTTTTTGACGATCTTCGTTCAATATGGACATCAGCAATGCATTTAATAGTGTTGACCACGAACTACTACTTGCTATACTTAAGTCAATAACCATCTCTTCTGGCGCCATCGAGTGGTTTCATAGCTATTCATACGGTCATCAGCAATGTGTGAGTGTAAATAATTAAAAGCTCCTCTATTAAAAAAGCCTATTATCCTCTCTCCGCCGGAGTACCTCATGGTAGTCTTCTTTCCCCCTCTGTTATTTCCCATTTTTATTGACACGATAACTAGAATTCTCACATTATCCTATCATTTATGCTGACGACCAACAGATTTATGTAACTGCTCCTGCTGATAGTATCAATTGTGCTATAGACAAACTTAATAAAAACTTACAAAGCATCTGCCTCTGGTCAAAATCATATGGGCTCTGTGTAAATCTTACTAAGCCTCAAGTAATTATCATTGGAGGCCTTATACAATTGTCTAAAATTAATTATCACACAATACCCTCTATAAAATTTGACAATGTTACTTTAGCACTAAGTTCTTAAGTCAAAAATCTTGGGATTTTCATAGATTTTCTAATCTTTCATGGGACGTTCACGTGGCTGAAGTCAGTAAAAAAATATTTGCGACAATGGGTTCATTAAAGCCATCAAAGCCAAATCATTAAGTCTTTCACTGTGAATGCTGCGAAATTATGGAATATGCTTCCGCGCGACATACGTCACTCCAATTCTATTAAGTAATATATTCAAATTCGTCTTACAAACTATTATTTATCCTTTTAACAATGATACAATATATATTTATTTTATTCATGTAACATATATATTTTATATTTATATATTATATGGACTTTATATGGAAATCGAAAGGGAGCGATTCTATTGGTCGATTTGACGTGGAATGACCCATATCTATTTGACAGCTACTTTCATCGAAGGTTGTCTGTTTGCTATTTTAGCAATAAGCCCTTTAAAGCCCCGCCTTTGCACGCTTTGTTTTATATTTTTTCTTTTAATTTTACTCCTCTTTGTTATGTGTGCAACAAAGTGCTTATCTATAGATAGATAATATAATAACACTTACATGCATCTCTCAATACGGATTCGTTGAACGAAATTGATTCCTGGTGCTTGGATGACTGTACGCCATGGCTGGTCTTTCTTCTCCCTTACTTTATACAAAGGTTCATACTGAAATAAATAATTAGTAATTTACTTTAAAAAGAATCTCTTGCACCTTCCTATATCTCGAAATGTATTTTACCAGGATTGTAATTAGCCAGTCTCAAAATATTGCTATGTTTACAACTTAATAAATATATTTAATTACTAGGTGCCTGCCCTCGCTTCGCTCCGGGTATTTAAAAAAATATTATAATTGATGTCCTTAAATTGTCACTCTGTAATTGTGTAGTTATTCATTATTTGAAAAAAGAGAGAGAGTAAAAAAAAGTTATAGTAAGAAAAATGATAGAAACAAAAATAAAAAAAAGCGACAGATAATAGAAGAGGGAGGACAGAGCAAAAATAAAATTAAATAGGTAAAGGAAAGAGAGAAAGAGTGAGTGAGAGAGAGAGAAATTAAGAGAGTGAGAGAAAGAGAGAGAGAAGGTGAAAAGAGACTAATCATTCTGAACAGATAAAAGTAAAAATTAAAGAGAGAAAAAAGAGAGAGGATGACAGACAATGATAGTATTATAAGAGGAAGAGAGATGGAAATACTATAGACTTCTATCAGTGAAAGAATTTTTAAAATCGGATTAGTAACAAAAAAATGGTCATATTCTATTATTTAAAAAATGTATATAGCAACACTAAATCACTTTTATCACTCACAAATTGTGTAGTTTTCTAACAGTGAAAAAAATATTTAAATCGGATTTGTAGTTCCTGAGAAACTCTTCAATTTACAAAATGGCCACCTTATGGCACTTAAATGGCCATATCTTTTTAATTAAAGTATTTATGGCAACACCACATAGCCTATGTTACCCGGAAAGAATGTAGCTTCCTATCGGTGAAAGAATTTTCAAAATCGGTTCAGTACTTTTCGAGCCTATTCCCAACAAACAAACATACAAACAATCAAATCTTTCCTCTTTATATAATAGTATAGATATAGATAAAATTGTTTAAATTTTAAACTATTTTGCACCAGACCGTTTAAGTTCTTCTAATAAATACTATAATATATAAATATCTCTCTCCAAGTGTTGCCTGGAAGACATTGCTTTAGTAATAAGACCGCCTTTGCATGCCTTCAAATTTGCTTTGTATCTATCATATATATTTTTTTTTATAATATTATGGCTTTGAATGTGATTATGCACAAAGCATTCTGCCAGTATCACGTATAATGATAAAAACACGGAGGAGACTGCGCGGTAAATCGTGCCAAAAAGTTAATGAGATTATAGGTGACTATGATAAAATGTTGATGGATGCTACGATACAGGAACAACCTAAAACAATAAAATGAAATCTATCATATTACTTACAGTGACTTCACTAGCACAGTTGTCATTGTCGTCTGGTTCGCCAAAACGGTTGTTAAAGGTAAGCGGAGCGGGGAGCGACGGCTTCTATAAACATATAAATTTTAATTTTAACTTTATTCTAATGGTGCATCCACAGCACAGTTACTTTTTCTGCAACAAGGCAACGTTTTTTCGAGTTTTGTTGTCAGTATATATTTAGTGTTAAAATAACGTTGTTTAACATTAAAACTGATATATTACTTTATATATGTATATTATATCACAAAAAAGTATCTACGACGTGAATGCACCATAACGAAATATAATATAAGCAATAACAAGACAAGCGTTAGAAATTTAAAGTAGGAGTGATAGACATGATTGAATGAAGGGAAAATGAACGGACTATAAACTGAATGAATTATGAATCCGAATGATATGCCGTAAGATATATTTAAATTACTTACATTCGTAGGAGATTCCTCGAGCTGGGATTTTGGATTAGTCTTCGTATGATCCGCTGTAGCGACTTGATTGGCTCCTCTGCGAATTCTATGTTGTTCCTTTTAAGTAATTTTTAGATTCTGTATAGCTTTTTATGAAAATATAATTTTTGTTATATTACTAAGAAAATATCAATTTATTATTAGGCTATGTTTCCATCGGAGATGTGCGAGGATGCGTAGCGAGGGTTATGCTTGTTAAGAATCAATAGAATCGCTTCGTTTGACACACCGAGTGAGGCTCAGTACTGTCAGTCCCTCGCTCCGCATCTTCGGACGTCTCTAGTGAAAACACTGCTTAGTCTGTTATTAGATATACAGGATGGATTTTTGAGACGGGTCAGTAAGGGCAGGTACCTTAACCGTTATAGTTACAGGAAAACGTTCGTAGGAGACCACCCATAGCTTTTTAAGATATTCTGAACTGCATTCACAGAATTTTGAGACAATATACGGTTAACGAAAATTAAAAAAAAAAAAAAAATTGTATGCCTATCGATCCTACTTCGTATGGGGATCTAAAACTCTATGGGACCATTTAAGGTATGAGTACTAGAAATGTCAGAAATCGCCAAAAACATTTTCCATACATTTTGTACTGAAAACGATAAATCAACTCGTAATATTTTTATTGTCAAACAATCCTTTTTATTACTGTGATTAAAAGATTCTTTTGGACCAAATGAAATTTAAATAGAAAAAATTATGGTATGACACAACATGTCACACAAAAATTGGTGATATTTTTTTTTGGATTATAGCACTTTTTTCGCTGACCGTACATTTTCTCAAAAATCTGTGAATACAGTTCAGAATATCTTAAAAAGTTATGGATGGTCTCCTACGAACGTTTTCCTGTAACTATAACGGTTAAGGTAGCTGCCCTTATTGACCCGTGTCAAATGTTACATTACGAAGATAGAAGAAATATCAAAACATTTACTTACATGTCCTTTAAGCATATCATTGAATTTCTCCTCTGGATAATCTTTAGGTTTGATGGTGCAGTATGTGAGGTCTTTGCATTGATCAGGGACTTCATTTTTTCCTTTTCTTTGATAGATTCTGGATACGTGATTGGTACTTCTTCAACGGCTGAAAGTTATGATACATTCATATTTAGAAAATATTTTTTGAAATTATTAATATTGTCATCTATATTATGCATCTACATTGTATCAAACCTATAAAATATTGTTTCATGTAATGCCTCGATTTAAAGCGATAAAAGTTTTAAGAAACTCATAGAAATCTATCATACCTCACGAAAGAATATTATTTAAAAAAATTCGGCCAAGTGCAGAGTGGGGAACTCGCGCTTCGAGGGTTCCGTACAATTTCAACAAAGGGACAAGCACTATAAAATTTTGATTTTCATGTGTGGGTTAAAATATTATTAAAAGTTGCATTTGGGGACATTTCCTCCCGACATTAGTAATGCGTATTTTAATTGACATATTTATGATTACTTACAAAAAGAATATAAAAATAAAATTTTCACGTAAATAATTTTAGTCGTTGAACATACATTAAAATATGTATTTTCATATATATAGAACCTACTTCTTTTTAGGAGTCAATTAAAATATTTTACAAGTCGTCATTTAAAAACATGTCATATTGTCAATAGCCGTTGCTAAGATTCGCGGCCCATATAGCTTTAGATTCATTTCACATGATACGACGACAAAAACGTCGATGTTTTTGTAAATTCACTTACATTCGAATATGTTATACATATACACGTCTTCGGTACAGAATTAAGCCTTGATAAACTTTAAGCTTGAAGGCTTTGAAAATTTGAGTAACTGGAAGACGTGTGTGAGGTGGATGGATCCTGAGAAAAAGGGTCTTGACAGACGGACAGCGAAGTGATAGTCAATATTAGTAAACGAGTCAATAAGGGTTCCTCTTTCCTTTTAAGGTACGGAACCTAAAGATCCTAGAGTAAAATATTTTTAGAAAATTATTTTTTTATGTTGGTGAAAAGGAGAATATGAATTTTTATGAACATCTATTATTTTTGTATACATTATGAATTAACTATCGTTACTACTATGTTATAGAGATGGTTGTCAACTTATCAACGTACAATCGAACCTATTGAAGTTACGAACATGATATTTAGACCGTAGTTACTCTTTTTTAACCCCAAAGATGGAACATGTCTAAGAGGCACGGAGAACCTAAGGTTGTTAACAAAATAAATCTTCTGATATTGACTTAAAATTTTTGGCTCATTTTTCCAATCTTCTGGTAAAAAACTACACTAAAGACTAAACTAAACTAAAGACTAGTGCAAAGATCTATATTCTATTATTTATTACAATATAGAGTTCAGGTTAGTTATTATAATATAACTTACGATGCTTAGCAACCGCTGCAAGTGTTGTGTGCAGGGTCTGAGCGCTGACCTGTGGACAAGTGGTCGTAATTACTTAGATTCTAATAATAATTGAATGGATCATTTAAATATGTTTTTCCTATTTTTAAAACTATGCAAAACGGTAACACTCACGTATTATTGTGGTAACTTGGTACTACAGTTTCCCACAAACTACTGCACGCAATTAAATACTGTTATCCCAGATATTACTGAAGATCTAACTTAAAATATTACTTGTCGACTAGTATATAAATAAAGCTTTATATTATATGTATACTGTAAATAAATATTTACTACACACTGTCAATGTTAACATATATATTTCAAAATAATAAATGTTTTTGTTGGTTTGTCTACAAAGCGTCAGATCAGTGTTTTAATATAGTGTTAATTGTGATGTTGGCAACACTAATTTGAGTAGCATTCTGTTAATTATTTTGCTGACAACATTGATGTGTATGTGGCAGCCAACAGTAACATGTTCCAACGTAAAGATAAAAGCAAACAAAATAAATACGTCGCCATGACGGAAATATTGTTGCACCTTGTGTAATCTAGAAGTAACGCTGAAGGGTTATGTCTAAAGTATAACCCTCAGGAGGATATTCTAGTCAAGCCGTCATATTGTTAGTCTGCATATAGACTATAACCCTTTCTTTTATTTAATAATAGAAATACTTTAATATCCACAAATAATCATAGTTGTATTACATCAGGATTTAGGAAGTACAGTTCAGCTGTCAACGATCTCCTCTGAAACATTTATGTTCAGTAGAAATTGCACTCATGCGAAGTCTGGGTAAATCCCTAGTATATAATTA
Source organism: Limenitis camilla (assembly GCA_905147385.1). Taxonomy (NCBI): domain Eukaryota; kingdom Metazoa; phylum Arthropoda; class Insecta; order Lepidoptera; family Nymphalidae; genus Limenitis; species Limenitis camilla. The sequence continues at coordinate 3,415,226 of LR990232.1, read as the reverse complement.
TGATTGTTAGTTTGTGCTTTTTTCGCGGTTTGTACCTGTAATCGACATTAGTTAAAGTCCTTCAGCGAAGTGAGAAGTATTTAATATTATTGTGATATATTACACTTAATACATGCATCGAGTAAATCTGCGTAGGCGCAATTTCTCTTTTTTCATGTACAGTTTCTGAACTATATTATCAATGAAAAGCAATTTTAGTTAGTAGATACAATCCATGTGATGTCTGGTTTTTCAAAATTGTACATAGCGTTACATTTTTCAAAATTAGTAACTCGATTTATTGCCACATTTAGCGGAGATAGATGATATATACGTATTTATGAATTATTTTCAAATTTCATATAGTATTTAAAACTACGAAAAGTAATCTAAAATAATTTTAAAAAAAGTAAGTGGACCTATTACTTTCAAATGATAAAAAAGGACTAAACAGAAGTCAATTATAACTGAAAAATGAATACAAAATGCATTTAAATAAAAAAAAAAACATTTGATTAATTTAAAAAAAATATATGTTCCTTACTAGAACTGTCACTAAGTTAGTGAACATGATTTAAGTTTTAAAAAGTCTTATATGTATTTGTTTCGTCCAAACACAACTCCGGTTAGTTACTTTGCATAGCAACTCAAAATGGGTTTTAGTTGGTTCTCCTGGATACACTATTTTTTTTTATAATTTAAGAAGTACAATAAATGATTTACTTACAAGAATAACAAATGTGATAGCCAACATGTTGTTTAATTCACTAGAGTACACAGGATAGTTTTATTCCACTAGCGGAGTTGTTGTGACTGGCGTTCGTTCGGAGTCGCCTTACTTAAGTAGCACACGGACCATGAATGAGATCCGAAGCGCATGACGCTTTGTGGTATCTTCTCCAGAAACGTTGAAAAAAAATGTAACAAAGCTTAACAAATATATATATCTCGTGCTACGAGTTGGGAAAGTTAATTAATTCGAACAATGTTTTAGTCGGGGAATATAAAGAGATACCACAGTCACAGTGTAGCAACGTAAAAAATAGAAAATATGGCGCTGACGTCCCGATTAATCGATAATCGTTTACGTGTATTTGAACCTATCAAAAATTTGAAAATTAAAACGACGCGACGGAAGGGACGAAAGGAAGCTTTCTGGGGGCGCCAAATCGAAAAAATTATGTGACATGATTCGACATGAGAAAAAAAATTCAAAAGCGAAAATAATTGTAGATAGGGGCGCGCGATACAAAAAGTACTGGAGAGAGCCAACCACATTTGGATTTAGAATGATTATTTATTAATTGCGGCCGATAATTGGCATAATAATTTTGACCCCATTATACCTACTGATGCTGCTGTTATTGCGCTTAGAGCGCCCGTGAAATGATTCATTTAAATGCGTTGACCTATTTTTGTGTTAACGACTCCGTTCCTCTTACAGGATCTTTTTCCGGGATAAAAAGTAGCAACAACTCCCCTCCTCCTAAAGATCTTTTCTTTTATTTCTGTAAAAAAGTAGCGTATGTGTTAATGCTAGCGGAAGTGTTTCGTTTCCGGGCTGCCGTTAGAGCCAGGGGTGACTGCTTGAGCTTAGAAGAGGTAGCAAGGGTAAGAGCTAATGCCGAAAGAGCTCTTATTGAAAGATGGCAAGAAGACCTTAGAAGTCCAATAGCAGGTCTGGCTACAGTAGAGGCCATAGAGCCCCATTTTACCCTCTGGATAACGAGGAAACATGGGAAGCTAACATTTAGGCTGACGCAGGTACTTACCGGGCATGGTTGTTTTGGTAAGTATCTGCATCAGGTAGCCCGTAGAGAGCCGACTCCGGCCTGCTACGACTGCGGAGCACAAGTAGATTCAGTGCGCCACACGTTGGAGGAGTGCGCCTCTTGGGTACACAGCGGCATGCGCTGATGTCGCAAATCGGCGGAGATCTGTCGCTGGTGGGAGTGGTTGATGCCATGCTCAGCGGTGACAGGTCTTGGTCAGCAGTCGCCTCCTACTGTGAGTCTGTTGTAGCACTGAAGGAGGCTGCGAATGGGGAGCGAGAGAGAAATGCTCTTGAGGAGGGAAATCGCCAAAGACGACCGGGTAGTAGGAGGCTGGGCTTTGCACACCTCTCCTCCGTGTAATAAGGAGTAGCGCATTCGGCAGAGGGGTCCGCCGGTACGGTCACGGTTGCATGCGAGAGCGATCCCGTGACGTCCATACAAAGCGGTGACGGCACGATGGTTTTTAGTGAGTATTCTGGTAGTTCCGGCCAGCAAGTCTCACACCCGCCTGGGAGTGCCCAAGTGGGATGCGTAATGCATTTTCCATCGATAAAAAAAAAAAAGGTATAAAGTAAATGTGTGTCCTATGTGCGTCAAATTCATCATTTACGTGTAATTCAGTTCAAAAAATAATAAATACTTGTAAGTACATATTTATTATTACATAAATTTTCCACAAAGAGTAAATAAGATTTACTATTTATAAAAGTAGTGCGTACTGCGTAGTGATTATATTGTATAACTAGCGGCCCATCCCGGCTTCGCGCGGGAGGAATATTATTTTTAAAAATATATTGGCCCTCCCGCAATACGGTGCCCACTCTCTTGCCGCGTTACTCGCTGCGCTGCGTCGCTATACTGGCCCGTCGCGTCGTCGTGTATTTTTTGTTTGCATTGATATTTTTAATTTCGTAATATCTTTTGAATGGAAAGTCCGATTTTAATAATTCAAAAAGTAATTTACAGGTATTGAAATAGTCTTGAATACGAAATAATTTATTTGGATAAGGATTAATACAAAGTTATAGAAAACATGGTCTGATTTTGATAGGCATTTTTATCAACTTTTAAAATGTAAAAAAGTAGTTATAGTGACATAACTACAATAGTTGGACATATGGTCTCGCGGAGTTTTTTGTAGATATTGATACGTTCTATAATATTGTAGAACATTTTTTTGTTTTATCATCAATACTTTTTGCAGCGCATGCGATGAAAGATATTTTATGGCTAATTTTTTGGCACCTTGGGTTGGTTTTCGTGAGATTTCCTAAGGATCTCTAATTTTTTCTTGTAATAAATATAGCCTATGTTACTCAGGGATAATGTAGCTTCCTAATGGTGAAGGAATTTTTGAAATCGGTCCAGTAGTTTTTATGTTTATTCGTTACATACAAAAATACAAAAATACAAAAATACAAATCTTACTTCTTTATAATATTAGTATAGATATAGATATAGATATAGATAACAGTAATAAGATGAACTTTTTATCACCGAATATTGTTTTATCGAGAGAAATCCATACAAATAAATAGAATTGGAGTGTCTGTTTGTAATATTAAAATAACCGCTTTTTACTAAGTGCATATGCACGTTACATATACAAAAAAAACTTTTTTTACAATTTTTGTCTGTCTGTCTGCCTGTTTGTTCCGGCTACTCTCAGAAATGGCTAGACCGATTTTGACGGGACTTTCACTGGCAATAGCTAATGTAACAAGGAGTAACTTAAGCTATTTCACATCTCGCTACGACCCACAGGAGCAGAGCTTCACGCGAACGAAGTCGCGTGGGTCGGTTAGTAAATGATAAGAAAAAAACATACGAGGCCACTCAGTAAGAAAAACAAAATATACAGTATAAGGCACTGGTCACTTGTAATTATTTTGAAAAAATTGGTTATTTAAATTTAAAATTTTTTCGAAAGCCAAATTAATTTTCGAGTCTTATTAAAAAATGGATCTGCATCGAGAACAATTTCGTACGATGATTTTCTACAATTTTAAATGTGACCTTCAATTAATCGAAAATGGCTTTTATGGATGAAGGACCCTCAAAAGCAACTATATACCGTTGGCATAACAGTAAAAAAAATAATTCAAGAAAACAGGCGAATTATATACGAAGAGATTCAGCAGTTTCTTCACTTATAATACCCCCAAGACCCAATATGTTCCATGTTGGGTCTTGTGTAACGCCCATTTTTAAGACCGACGAAAAATGTACTGAACATTTTTCACCATTATTAGCAACAATACTTAGATATATCAAAAAACATTAAATTTTAATATATTGTTAATAAATAAAAATATTCTTGTGCTTACGATCATAAACGTATTTTACGCAGGAACTGAATTTTTTCGTGATAAAAAGTATCTGTTAAAAAACTTTAAATAAGAGAAAAAACGGTATTTATTTTAAAAATAAATATGACATTGTCAGACAGGAAAATAACATGAGAAAAATAAATATTACTAAAATATAAATTGTAGCTGACCCTGTGAACTTCGCATCGCCTATCGCGCACTCGGTTGTTTATCGTCAAATTATATCAAGAAGAGTATTTTTGCTCTTCGATATCTGAGTGCAAAAGCCGTTTTTTCCTCTAGAGGATAAAGTAAAATTGAATTTAGAACATCGTGTGCACTAAGTTTGTGAATTCAAAACATCATTAAACCTATTTACTTCGACCTCCATGGTGCCGAATTTATCATACAACCTTCTTGGTGTACTTTTTGAAGTGAAAACTTCTTCAGCGGCGTTGTGCAGTAGTTATGTACATTTTTTTTGGGATTAGTAAAAAATGTTAACTCACTCACTGGCAGTGTGACGAGTAATTTCGTAGAGTTAATATTGACTATCATAGTTTGGCGGTCAACCAAATTTGTTTTTTATTTCCTCGCTGAGGTGGGATGAAAAGTTACGTGTTGCACATTCGAGTGCAAAGATTTTTCACCTTGTGCTCTTTTGATTCCCTTGCTAACGCTCAGGATTCTAATTTTAGAATCCTTCGCTTGCTCGGTCATCAAAATTGAACATGCGGTTAAATAGCAACTTTGCACTCTTGTATAACAAACGAGCGGCGTGCCCTCGCTTCGCTCCGGGTATTTAAAGCAATGTATTTAAATAATTGATGTCCTTAATTTGTCACTGTGTAATTGTGTAGTTTTTTTATTATTTAAAAAGAGAGAGAGTGAGTATAAGTTACTTATAATAAGAAAAATGATAAAAAGAAAAAGAAAAGAAAAGCGACAGATAATAAAAGAAAAAGGACGGAGCAAAAATAAAATTGAATAGAAAAGAGAGAGACAGAGAGAGATAATCGAAAGAAAGAAAGTGAAAAGAGACTGATCTTTCTAAACTAGACGAGATAAAGAAAAAAATTGAAGAGAGAAAAAAGAGAGGGAATGATAATAGGTATATAAGAGAAAGGAAACGGATATACTATAGACTTCTCTCAGTGAAAGAATTTTTAAAATCGGATCTGTTGTAACAAAATGGCTATATTCTATTAAATAAAAATGTATATGGCAACACTACATCACCTATGTCATTCAGGAATGGTGTAGCTATCTATCAGCGAAAGAATTTTTAAAATCGGATTTGTAGTTCAAGAGAAAACATTCGCTTTACAAAATGGTCACGTTATGGCACTTAAATGGCCATATCTTTTAAATTATAATATTTATGGCAAAACCACATAGCCTTTGTTACTCGGAAAGGATGTAGCTTTCTATCGGTGAAAGAATTTGAAGTAGTCTCTGGATAGTGTTAGTGTTGTGCAGTGCAGTGCAGTGTTGTGTTAATTCTGGGAGTGTAGCGATGATGATTGGATTATTTGATAATAACCGTTTACTATTATCTGACATATATATGTCGGCACGTAAGTTAAGTTTAGGTTAACCTAATCTCAGGTTTAAACAGAGGGCCTGGGCAGTGAAGGCGAGTGTGCAATTACTTACAGGAATTCCTTAAGCCTACACCTTGGTCACAAGTCCAAGGGATTGCTTGGGTTCCTGTCCTAATTGTAAGAGATCATAATGTTTGATTATTAATCGGTTCAGTAGCAGTATCTACGTTGCGTTTACTCAATAGTCCATTTAATATCACTCCCCCCCCCCCCCCCGCCCCCCCCCCCCCTCCTGTAGTGTTTTTAAGTATACGCTTACTGCTCTTTCTCATCATATTCTCCGAACTATATATCTATACTAATGTCGCGGTCGTTGGTAATGAGGTTATGGAATTCAAAGTATAAGTAAATTCTATACTTGTATAATACGAAGTCATCTTACGTTATGACGTATGAAGGTACCGATAAGTAGTGACCTGTCTAATGACTAAGTTTTGTAATTAATAAAATATATAATATAATAATACCTAATTTGTGCCATTAACATACGATGACTCCTTTATATACCCGGTCGTCCTAGTTAATAATGAATGAACGCTACACTATATATTATAACCACAAAATGTTTTTGATAAGATATTGATATTGTTTCGGTGCCGTCACAATACATTTATTGTAACATTTTATACATTAGTCAGAACATTTTATTTTCCAAATATAGTGACACACACAGTAAAAATACTAGAAATAAAAATACACTTGTAACGCCATACTATCGTCTCCACAAAGTCAGTAATAGCTTCATGGGGCTTGGTGTTCGCATCTATAATAAGATTCCACAGCCTATATTAGACTTGCCACTTCAGCTATTTAAAATACAAATAAAAAAGTGTTTAGTAAATAAAGCTTACTGCTCTGTACAAGATTACTTGAATGATGACAAAGCTTGGATTCAAAATGATGTGGATGCTCACAGACTGATGTAAACAATGGCATTTTGAAAAGAGCAACTGTTGAGTTTCTTGCCAGTTCTTCTCATCAGGAAACTGCTTTCCGAACTGGTGGTAGCTTCAGACAAACTGACTGTATGACCAATTTAGATTGAGTATGAGTTTGAAAGAATATATTTTGAATCAAGTCGTTTTGTAATCAGTACGAATTACATTTTTACTTCTACCTAAAATTTGGATACCACATCAGAATCATTTGCAAAAAAAATACCATGTTCTCAATGTTTACATATCAAGTTGGAAAAATGAGGAAACAATGCGAAGTGGTCAGTAACATTGTGCCGACTTCGATAATACTGGATGTCTAACAAATTGACATTAAAAAATAAAGTTAAAAAACTATAACCAAGACTTTCTTTTACGTAGTCGGGTATTGTTACGTAATGTTGGTTTTTATTGCTTAAACGCGTAAATAACTGCAACGACTGTACGACCGCATTTAAACATATATTTTGTCATATTGTTTATGATATATATATACATAATTGTAAAGTGCTCGCCAAGACCTTTCTATTGATACCAAACACGTGATGATTATCTCAGTTTAATTTTTTTCGAGGTTAGATTCTGAGATATAAATTCCGTCATAAAAATATGTTGTAGAATATATTCATCAAAATTGGTTCGGTAGTTTAGGCGCTAGGGTGGAACATACATACATAGACTGCTAAAATCATTATCCTTCCTTTTGTCTTTGCCGTAGTCGGGTAAAAGGAACCTAATCAAATATAAAATAAATTTTCATACAATACTTCGTACCGGAGCCAAAACTATTTTCAATTGGAACATTTTATTTAAGGTTCTCTGAGGTCTCCAAACCTTTTCGTAACTTTTTCACAAGTCTCTAATTATAGAACGACAACTCTCAACGTCGAAATATAGTGTACTACTACCATACCTGCAATTTTAAATAATGTACCTATTTAACCGGAAAAGCCATAAAAAGGCATTGAGATGTTTTTGGCATTTCTTACATTTGCGTAACCAACTTTTTTGAATTTATTTTTAAAATCACCCTCGAATAATTTTTAGTTTTCTCATACAGATTTCAACTTTTTTTGGCGCAATGATGATATATGTGTCCATAATTGTTTACGCTTTTGTTTTTGTTTAAATCATACAGTCTATCTTAAATACATGGAAGATATTTAGGAACTTAATATGAGTAGTTTTATTCTCACCAATAAAAAATCATTTTTTAAATTGTTATTTAACATCGTGAATAAAATTCTCCAACACAGGATACAGACGTAATGATGCAGTTTTACCTGAAAATATAGAATTTATTTCTTAAAATTGTCAGGAATAAAGTAATTGTCTTAAAATATTTTAGCCCAGCGAATCTAGCTGATCGACTAGTTCCATAATAAGCTTAATAATTATTTTATTTTTTAAGTAATAAAAATTATAAATAGATTTACCGATTTGTTATAAAATTCCCAATATTGTTTTAATTATATATTTAAACTATTGACTTCAAACATCCCTTTGCCTTTGCTTTGTAGGTCTAATAAGTGGGCCCTTTATAGGTTGTTTCATGGTAATATAAATTGATTGATAAATTATAAATTGTCTCAAGATATCTATAATAAAAATACTAAAACAATAAAAATGTTATAATTTAATATTATCTGCATTAGCGATGACGGTGTCTGTATCATGCAACTAATGACATGACATCATGCTTCTGTATCGCAAACCGTTGTCCTATTCACTTGCTTTATTAAAAGTTAACAGATCTATATATACATGAATAAACAGTACATAAAATAATGAAAAATAATTTTCAGATTTTCGGCAAGTTGTGGCCCACTGCTGGGCCGCTGCTAAGTCGGGTCTCTACCTTGGAATGAGGAGGTTCGGTTTAAAGAACTTTATTCTCATTTCGACAAAGTCATTTACATGAGAACTTAAGTTGCTTACGTTATGCGTGAGTTTCGACATTTTGATTGGTTAAACTTTTAAAAAATCGCTAACGTGTACATAATTATTCTCATCAATATACGTTTATGGAGGGCATTTATTAGCTATTAGATAAAATCATGAAATGCATATTTTCATAGACAGATGGGCGGAGATCTCTTCATATCTTAGACGTTTTTAACTCACATTTATAACATAATTATAGCAAAAAATGTTAAAACACTAATCTATTAGAAAAATGTAATAGGCACATCTGTTGTTATTAATTTCTAAAAATAACAGTGATAGCATGCGGATTGCGGTGACTAGAGTAGCTATCAGACAGCTGGTCGACCAACACACGCCATAACATGCATGTTAATAAAATGGATTTTTTTCTTTTTAAAATATATATGTCGGAAACAATTAGAGAATGGAATGGATACGCAATCATTTATAAGCATCGTATGTGCACAACGGATGGCCTATAATATAAGCTACGAGCGCAACACGGCCGGGATATAACTAAACGTTACGATCTCTTACTATTCTGACACGAACTATTATGACATGAACCTAGGCAGTGCCTTTGACATGTGACCAAGGTGTAGGCTTAAGGAATTCCTTTATTCGATCGAAACACTCACCTCCACTGCTAAGTTTTACTGTTTAATCCTAAGATTAGACTAACGTTAACCTAACCTAACACAAGGCTAACCTAACCTAAACCTAACTCACACCTCCGACATATATAATTATTCTTAACGTCCGTGGGTATGGTCCTGGTCGCTGAATGACTCCTAAGGGGTTGGATAAATTTTAATTAACTGCGTGCTACTGAAAAACAAGGCTTAGCAAATTTTACTATTTTCTGCCATAGTGAGGAGGAAAAAGTTGAGAAATATTTGATCTTGTCACTTGTATCTTGCTGACACCAAAAAAGTCTTAATCTAAGTGTTTTTGTTTACTAGGTATATATTATTGAGACTTTGGAATCATTATCAGACGAAAAAGCTATATTATTTCGCATTTGTTTGAAATTATCAATGACATAACTCATCATCACTGGATATTCACACTAGCCAAGCCAGAATCTTATTCAGATTTAATACTATAACAATTCGGCCAAGTGCAGGTATGGAAATCGCGCACTGGGGATGCGGATTCCGTACAATTTGAATTAAGGGACAAACTTAATTTTGCCGTCTGTTGTCGCTGTCACTTTACCAATTGTAATCATTAAAGGTTTTGGCTAATCACTTTAGATTTTCCACCTAACAAACTTCTTTTTACCTCGACGATTGAGGGCAGGTAGAACAGTCAGTCCCAGAATTCTCCTAAGTGTTAGATTATTTCATAACCATAATACAAAGACTATTGAATATACATTATTTAAATTCAATTTAATAGTTATTTTCATTCATTCTATCCTGAGCACACACCTCTAACTTTTCTGAGTTGTGTGTTTTAAGCAAATAATTATCCCTTGCTTTAACGGTGAAAGAATACATCGTGAGGAAACCTGCACTCCTAAAAGTTATTTAAATTCACAATATTCGCGTGTGAAGTCTGCCAACTCGTACTGGGTCAGCCTGGTGGACTATGGCTTAATCCGTCCTCATTCTGGGGAGGAGACCCAGCCCAGCAATGGAAATTAACAGGTGATGATGATTTCATTCCTTCGTTATATAGCCTAGTCAACAAGGGCTTTTTAAGTCGAAACTTTTTCTTATTCTCCAAAAATTATGATTTAGTTGTCATTCAATTCGGAATGGCATATAGAAAGTTTTTGAGAAAATTGAAGGGCCGCTCGTGAAAATTGCAAAACCTATAAACAATTAAATAAAAAAAATTGAGGTTTAGTTTTTGCAAATATCTCGAAAACTATTTGAGATTTTTTGAAATTTGAAAAAAGATTCAGAGAGAGCAGGAAATTTCCCAAAGAAAGGTTAGTACGCAAGGAACTGAACATTTAATGAATAAATATTATTTTAACTTCCTAAAAAGCACTTGTTGACTAGACTAATACGAGTTAAAGTAATAATGATTTTTCATTGACTTAATACTGAAGAGACAATGACAAATAAAACAAAAATAAATGTACCTACTGCTAAAAATATGGGAGCTATACTTCGCAGTAACATTGCGTAACGACAATATTAACATATAATCTAGATGGAAGCCGAGCAGTGCCTGGGGCTTGAGACCAAGCAGCAGGTTAAAAGGTTAAAAGACGTTTTCTACTATGCTCAAACTCTCACCTCCACCGCTTAACGTCACTACCGCATATTAAAATATTAAAGTACATTACTCACGTGCTCCTCGATAACGGAAGCTTAACACATCACTAAACAACACCACACCTCGCTATTTTAATATGTACTGCGCGATATCACTTGACAGACTAACTGAATCCTTTTTTGTCGCAGGGGAATGCATTTACGCATACCACCCGATCCTTTGGGGAGATCGAATGAATATGTGGGACATGCCAGCGGTAAGAACCGTCCTATCCACTAAAACTACTGCGATACCCTCTTTGTCAAAAATGAGGGTCGCTATTCGCATTTTGCCTGCCCTGGACGTGTCCCGAGTACGGAAGACACGAGCAATCCCCCGCTGTATGTACACCCAATATCAGCGAGAGCATGAGCCTCGCGTTCCCTTTCCGCGGCGCGCAAAAGGAGGCCACTGCCATCGAGCTCCTTTCATTTTCAAGCATGGCCCCAACAACACTTGACAATGAGAAGTCCCCGCCAATTGTCGTCGACCATAGGGATTGGCGCTGAGGTCCCCATGCTTGGCTTTCAGCCAAGGTGTGCTGCGACGTATCGTCCGCCGTACCACACTCGTGCCAGACCGACGTCACCTCCCTCCGAGCTATCTTATGCAGATACCGTCTAAAACAGCCGTGCCCGGTGAGTATTTGCACAAGCCGGTACGTCAGGACGCCGTGCCGCCTGCTGAGCCAGCGACTGAGGTGCGGCCGTATCGCCTCCACTGTCACCGACCCCGCAATGGGTGACCTCAGATCCTTCTCCCACCTCTGGATCAGGGATCGCTGCAATTAGTCCTTGATCCTTTCAAATTCCTCCCCTCAGGGCGTCTCACTCCACGCCCTAACTGCTGCGAGCACCTTCGCTTGGAGTTCCCAGGGTGGATCGCCCGCAAGCAGCGTGGCCGCCGTCCATGACACTGTTCGGTAGCTCCGTATCGTTTTCACTACTCTCACCTTCTGCGGCTTCCGCAGGAGGGTCCTGTTCCTAGCAGTGATTGCGTCTGCCCATACGGGTGCCCCGTACAGTGTTATGCTCCTCACAATACCGACATAAAGACGCCGACATGGGGAGTTTGGTTCCCGGAGGAGACCCTCGACGTTTTTGAGATGGATTCCTCAAGCCCAGCTTCTCTATGCGGTCCACAACTACGGATGACGCAGCCCCGGCGAGCCTAGCCGCCACCAGGGTCTAATCCGCGTAGACTAACTCAATCCTAGCGGAACGAACGTTATATACTGTCTACTCGACATAAGATAAAATAAACTACCCGCGAATGCTAATTTATAAACGGTGTTACTAACACTACCTAACGCCATACTTTCGTCTTATTTTCTGTTTGAGTTATGATTTATTTCTGTATATATAATTTTGTATATTATAAGTAAAAAATAATATCATTTAATAAGTAGGACTAGAATGACTTAATCTAGAACTGATCATAATTATCTACAAACTAATACAATAGATTTAAAATAAAAGAATATATTTGTTTTAACTTTTTATTTAATAATAATCTTACCTTGACTAGTCATTAAACATTAAAAATTACGCATGCATAGAAATTAAATTAATAAAAGGTTTTATTAAAAAGATAATTTTTATTAACGAGATAGATCACATGAAACTGCGAATGACTTACAAGTCTATTTTTTGATATTTTTGATAAATTTTAACATTTTAAAATCGGATTTTTTACAGAGATATAAAAAAAAATCTAAGAATAAAAAGCTTAAAATTATTTATTATGTTAATTACATACTGCCGTAGATAATAAATTACTTAAAATTAATATCAGAGTAGTTTAATTGTGAGAATTTTTAGAAATCGGGTAAAACCATTTCAGTTTTTTAATTTAATCTAAACAATGAGTAAAAAACAATTCGTGTTATCCTAAATGCATATTTTAAATACAAATCAGTCTTAAGACGACACAAACATTTTTAGCGAAATATCAACGTTAAAATTTTGGTCAACAAGCCTCTTCGTACAATTTCTTAAAATTACTGAAACTTAACAGATAAAATATTATAACTTATATTTATACTCTGTCTAGGCATTTATTTTATTTTTGACATAAGCACAACATTACATAGAGTTACGCAATTTTGACAGGTTGCTCTAAAACAACACAATATTTAAATAATATTAATGTCTTAAATCGACTACTTCTTATATCGATTCGATGGTTATGATAAATAGAATCGGTAGCACATTAGTACATCACTAACTCGAGCTGTCAAAAGTAAAATAACGAGTGCACAGATTTACAAAATTTTATACTCTATTCAGCTTGGCGTTAAAGAAAATGTAAAAAAAGTCATAAAAATGATTTTTGTGTATCTTTTTACAAGGAATATGGTTATTACTCTTACAAAAAGAAGTCACGATAATTATCTTTATCTGACAGAAATTAAATAATTTTATCATAACAAAAATACCTAAAAATGTTTTTGTGTACGTTACAATTATAATATTTTTTATTAGGGTTATAGCCGCCATTGATTACTTTGTTTACCTTTTTTGTCGCCAAGCTGACACATAAAAATCAATTATAAGATTCATCCACCAGAGATGTGCGTCGATGTATAGCTAGGGATGTGTATGAGAACTGATAGAATCGCTTCATTTGACACACTGAGCCAGGCTAGGTAAATGATGTGATTCGATTAGTTCTTGACACACACATTTCCTGCACATCTCTGGCTTAAATTCGTCCACGTTAACTAATACAAATGTTAAATTACTATTTTAGTTACAACTACTCTATTTCTTAGGTTTTCCAAACCGCGTCAATAATTCCACAGGCTTATAATGGCAAGAACAGCAAACTGGTAGCTCGGCCTTAATCATTTCAGTTTCATTATTTCCTTTTGATACCAGTACTTCCCAAATGTTAACTTTTTGTTTGCAGTAAGTCACGTATTCGGGCAGAGGTGTGTATACTGTGAAACAACTTGCTCCTGGGTTTCTGAAATAAATAAGACATTTTTTAATGAAAAATCGTCTTCGCGACGTCACAATCTATAATAACAATTAACAATAGAAATATTATGCTCATATAATAACACTTACATGCATCTCTCAATACGGATTCTTTGAACGAAATCGTTTCCTGGTGCTTGGATGACTGTACGCCATGGCTGGTCTCTCTTCTCCCTCACTTTATACAAAGGTTCATACTGAAATAAATAAATTATAATTAACTTTAAAACGAAACTTTTGCACCTTCCTATATCTCCAAATGCATTTTTCCGGGATAAAAAGTAATCCATGACACAAGCTATCCCTATGCAAAAAAGTCTGTTTTAATGAAAAAAATGTCTAGCAAATTTAAAATAAATAGACGTTTATAAGTGATAAATGCTCACGCTAAACATTTTTTATATCAAATCAATTAATCATTCTTATTATTTTACATAGTATACAAACATATGCAAAACACTGTGATATTCTAAAGAAAAACCTGCTTGCAACCTTGAAAACTGTGATTTCCGTATCGCCTTTATCTGCATTGTTACTAGTATTATATATAATTGTATATACTCTAATTATATGTAATATTTTGATAATTTGACAGTGTTATTAAGGCAACAGGCAATTACACGACCAATATCCAAACATAATAATATGTTGTCTATAAGGCTGATCCACCAGAGGTAAGCCAGGATGTGTTCTGTGTAGTAAAACTGTGCTTTTAAGAACCAAGAGAATCGCTTCATTTGACACATTCTGAGTGATGCTAGGTATTGCAAGAATCGTAAATTGTAGATTGCATCAAATAATAACACAGATTGTGAATAATATTTAAAAGTATCCTTGAACTAACATGAACTAATTATCTAAATAGCTCCTAAGTAAGAACATTCAGTGCAATGATAATAATTTACATTCGCTTACCAAAATATACATTTAATCTACTTTATATAGCGAAAAAGACAGGAAAAGGTTAGAAGGAAGTATTTATCACAAAAAGAGTAATAGATTTCAATTAAATATATACAGATACTTCTATATATTTAATTGAAATCCATTACTCTCAGGGTAGTTCTGTAAGTGAGAGGGTGATTGAGTGAGTAAGTTGGTATGTGATTGTTAGACACATTTTTCAATTCATTGTAGACCAATTCTGATTAGCTTATAAGAAATCTAGATAAATTAGTAGTTAATAAGTATTGCGTTGTGATGTAATTCTTTAAAAAACCGTATTTCTTATACAAACAATACACAGATCGAAAAAATCTGGGTAAAGCTGAAGAAAATGAAGTAAATATTACTTACAGTGACTTCACTAGCACAGTTGTCATTGTCGTCTGGATCGCCCTGACGGTTGTTAAAGGTTATGTCCACCACCATAGAGGGTTGAGGGAGCGATGGCTTCTATAAAAAGAAAAATATTTTTATATACATAAATATTAATATATTAACTATATTCTATTGTTGCATCCATAGCGCAGTTACTTATTCTGTAACAACGTAACGTTTTTTCCATTTTTGGTGTCAGCATTCAAACTAAGCATAATTTTTCTACTTTGACGACCACTCCTTCATCTGCCATGTCAATTTGCCACTTAATTTATTAACAGGAAGACATGTGGTTTATAGAATGTCATGGACATATGCCTGGCAACTCTTGTTGCTGAAAGTTACTATTTGTTGTATTTTATTAGTTTATATTGAGCAACGTTCAACAATTCGCAAAAAGTAGTCACAGAATTAAAAGAATAACTATATATATTCCACAAAAAAGTATCTACGGAGTGAATGCACCATAACCAAATATAATATAAGCAATAACAAGACAAGCGTTAGAAATTTAAAGTAGTAGTGATAGGCATGATTGAATGAAGGGAACATGAACAGACTATAAACTGAATGAAACATGAACTGTTTGTAAATGAATTTTGAATCCGAATGATATGCCGTATAATATTTTTAAATTCTTTACATTCGTAGGAGTTTCATACGGCTGGGATTTTGGATTAGTCTTCGTATGATCCGCTGTACCGTCTTGATTAGCTCCTCTGCGAATTCTATGTTGTTCCTTTTAAATAATTTTTATATTCTGTATAGCTTTTTATGATAAATATAGTTTTTGTTATATGACTAAGAAAATATCAGATCAGGCTGCGCGTTCATCAAAGATGTGTGAGGATGTGTAGCGAGGGATATAATTGTTAAGAATCAGTAGAATCACTTTATTTGACACACTGAACAGGAACAATCTCGCTACTCATCTTCGGACATCTCTAGTGAAAACACAGTTTCAGTCTGTTATTAGATATATAAAGAAATATTATCACCAAGAGGAAAATTAGTATTATTAAGAAGATAAACAAGAAATAACATAACATTAAATTAACTTACATATCCTTTAAGCATATCATTGAATTTCTCCTCTGGATAATCTTTAGGTTTGATGGTGCAGTATGTGAGGTCCTTGCATTGATCAGGGACTTCATTTTTTTCCTTTTCTTTGATAGGTTCTGGATACATGATTGGTACTTCTTCAATGGCTGAAAGTTATGATACATTCATATTTAGAACATTTCTTTGTGAAATCATCAATATTGCAAACCTATAAAGACCTAGAGTAAGAGATTTTTGGAAATTTAACTTTCTATGTTGGTAAAAAGTATTTATGAACATCTGCTATTTTTGAATCCATTATGAATAAACTATCGTTACTATTGTTATATAGAAGGTTGTTGACTGATTCTTCAACGTACATATAATACTATTGAAGTTATAAACATGACATTTAGACAGTATTTACTCTTGTTTAACCCCTAAAATGGAATAAATTTCGGAATCAATTTTATTGACAAAAGAAATCTTCTGATTCTGATTGATTTGAAATGATTGGAAGATTTATCCCATCTTTAGGTAACTACTAAAGATCTATATTCTATTATTTATTGCAATATAGAGTTCAGGTTAGTTAATATAATATAACTTACGATGCTTAGCAACCGCTGCAAGTGTTGTGTGCAGGGTCTGTGCGCTGACCTGTGGACAAGTGGTCGTAATTACTTAGATTCCAATAATAATTACATGGATGCTATAAATATGTTTTTCCTTATCAATTTATATGGGTAATATATGTGTAAAAATTCATTCTAGGTGTAATTACTTAAATATGTGGTAACAGGACTTATTATCCTTAATTTATATTATTGTATTAAAAAAATTAGCATCAATTTTAAAATATTTTAGGTTACCAAATAAAAAAATCTTAAAACTTTCGAGAGATATGAATAAAGTGTTTTCCTGTTTTATTTTATTCTTTCCTTCCCGAAAATTTTATTTCTGTTTAAAAGGAATGAAATAAATATTATCTAGATGTATGGGAAAGACTAAACCACCTTAATTTGTCGAAAAATTCATTTATACTTGTGATTTTATAATTTTTTTAATTGAAATTTGAAAATGGTAAATTCTTTTCTGAAGTACAGGTTACTTTCCAAAAAATAAGTAATAATTTGTCATAATTATAACTTATTTTTTTAGGTATAAAATGAAGAGCTATTATAAATACATATGGAGAAATTAATTTTTATTCATTAAAAATAAATGTGTGTACTGTAAATAAAATGATGGCAATCCACGAAACCTTTATGACCTGTCGTGTATTAGGCTGCCTTTAAACTAGAGATGTGGGAGGATGTGCGCGAGTTTACTTAGCCTCGCTCAGTGTGTCAAATAAAGCGATTCTATAGGTTCTTAACACACACATCCTTTGGTGGAAATATAGACTTAATATCTAAATGGATCTTTCCTATTACATTTTAAAACATTGGACGACTCTTCTAAGAAATAATATTAAAAACATTTATAGCATCAGTTTTATTAGGGTCGTGACCAATTATATACACGTGATCATACATACCATTTAAGTATATGACTGTAATTTAATATCTATTATAAACTAGTCAACCCGCCTCAACATCACTGGGCTAAAATTAAATGGCAATAACTTTTATTGTTATTGTAATCCGTATCTAATTTTAGGCACACATACAATAAATATACACAAAATAATCTATTCATAACCTTCAATGTTAATAATATATATTATGCTTTTTTCGTTCACTGATTAGCAACTATTTTTAGAATTTAACCGCTTCCGTGACTTCCTTCCTTTATTAGTTATAAATACATATTAAATTAATATATTATTTCATTTTATAATATTTAAGTTCTATTCATACTTTTGTTATATTCACTATTATTTCTCACCTAAAGTTCCGTGAGATATGATCAAGCAATTAGTGTAATTATGCCCGTAAGATACTTAGAAATATTTATTGTAATTTGTAAGTAAAATCACAGCGAAGAAAAAATAACTATATATTAATATCGTCTTTTAATATATGTCTAGAAAATTAAGATAGATTTTGATAAATAGCTACTAAAATATTATTTTATAAACTTGATTAATTTGAACAAATTTACTAAAGTGTAACATTATCAATCACAGTATCTACTTAGAAGTAAGTTTAAAGTATCAAAACCATAATAAAATGTAGATTTCTACAGTTTGTATTATGTATTAGAGTATCAATAAATTATAGAAGATAGTAACAGCCCATTTATTATAGGTGTCTATATAAATTATTCATGTAAACATCAAAGACTTCATATTGTATGCACGCTGTGATCTGATGAATTGCCACTGTTTTACAATATAATCAGTTTTTTCCTCCTGTTTGTACAAGATGGCGTTTATCATAAGTTAAAATTTCTTTTGTAAATCGCATTTTTCGTTTAAACATTTCCTATACACAAAGAATATCTGTATACATCGTTTTACAGTGAATGTATAAAATTTAGTCATTGTAAATGTGGGGGTATAGTTGAGATAGGATAGTAATGAAGGCCGCGCCGGGCTATAGTTAGGGTAGGATAATGATAAAGGGGACATGTTGTTAGTCCTCATTTTGATGTGTTAAAAAAAAAAAAATATTGACACTGAGAGCCGTCCCTACATAAACTGAGCTTTAGAGGTAGTTATAAATATATTAATATATAATAATAGACATATGTATTAAATATTGTTAAAACCGCTTTATACTGATGAAGTACATTAGTAGTTACTATTTTGGTTTATATACACGATCACAATATAAGAATACATACAAAATTAGTTGTAAAACCCTGATAAATATACAAAAGCCTTTAGTTTCATTCCCTAAAAAATACCCATTACTGAAAAACTTATTTCTGCCTTACAACGTCTTCCCTTATGGGGAAGGAGTCGTGCTGAAGCCTCCCAAAGGTCGGGGGCTACAAACTAAAAAAAAAAAAAAACCTAAGACAAGCAGTGAGACCAGGCCGTAGAGGTGAGTGTTATGATCATTTAAAGGATATCCTTAAGCCTACACCTTGGTCACAAGTCCAAGACACTGCCTGGTTCCTGTTCAAAAACTACGGAATCGTAAGGTTCGATCACTTCATTCATTTAAATCGGCTAGCTCCTCTGACATATATGTTACCGCCAATCTGTATAGTTTGCCTAGTTAATGTATTGAATTACTAGGGATTGTTCAGAGAGATTATATAATGGATAAATTCACTACATTAAATATATTTTCCGAGTCTGTTTAGGAATAGGTAAAATAATATTTTACAGATCTTTCAATGCACATTTTTATCAATTCAAAAACCACAAAAACTGAACATGGACTACATCTCTACTGTCTCATTAGACACCTCAAAATAGATTGCTATTTTGGAAATTTATTTTGAACGTGATTTTTAATTTTCGTAAATATAAATGACGAGGATAATTACAAATACATTATGATTCGAAAGGAAATGTCGTCAACATTTCAAGGTACTTTAAAATAGAAGCTTAATAAGTAAATTGAATTGTCATTTATTGTAATTAGTCATTCCAAGTATGTATGATGTTTATAAAACACCGAATATGTACCAGTGACGTAATGAAGTCAGGGGATTTACACTATTTTATGGAGTACCATTGTTTTTAACATAAAAACCCCCTAAAGCTATTATGTAGTCGTTACACGGACGAAGTTTATGTTCTGTTACCAGCACGTGATGTTAAAGTTAATCGTCAATTATTATAAAGGTCAAATAACAAGAGGTGAAAGTTTTTAAAATGAATATAAGCTTATTTTCTATTATTCGAAGTACAACGAAATATAATCTATAATATTAAATTACATATATATAGGGGCCGTTCATGTATTAGGCAAGCAGATTTTTTGCAACTATCAACCTACCCGCGCCCCATATCAGCACATGCATGTACCATTCTGAGCAATAAGATTAATATTTCAAGGAATAGTAAGCATCATGCACACTCCTCCCAACCCCCAAGTCATCAAAAATAAGCATAGTAAGGACTCCCTCACTCCCTTTTAATGCATACTTGGAGGGCTCCATATATTTTTCAATAATCTTTTTATTTTATTGCAGTAAGTAAAATGCATACTTTCAGGACTTGATTTTAATTTTGAAAGATCTTATATAATATAAAAAAGCTTAATCATTGTATGACTTAAAAGATTAAGACATACCTAATGATAAGTTATTTTATCGTAATATAAATTGCTTAAGTTTGTGTAGATGAATGGAAGTTGAGATATTGTGCAAATTATCCAAAAAATAAGTATAGTTTTTCGCAAGAAATCCTGCAATTGTGAAATGAGATAATATATTCCTTATTTTAATAAATAGCTGGATTTACTTTATTCAACACATTTAATTAATATACTACAGGAAACGTAGAGGAAAAATCTGAATAAGAACATTATATTAAGTATATCAGTTAAACATAAACAATTATTAATATTAAAATATTTAATATCGTTCAATGATGTCATGTCTTATATAATATGAAGATATCTAAGTTATGTGATGGGTTTTTATAAAACTTAAAGAAGTCAAAACAATTACTGCACGAAATTGGATACGGTTTTGACAGTTGTATTGCTGAAGATCTAACTCAAAATATTACTTAGTTAGGTAAATCTTTTAAAAATGTTTTATATCATATGCTATTTAATAAATATTTAAACATTTGACTTGCTTCATTATTGCTAAACAACTCGCAACTATAATTTACTACACACTTTAAATGTCAACATATATAGATGTCAAAATTAATATTATGAAACATATGATCTATCTTTTATCTATCTATCTATCTATAAATATAAAACAAAGTCGGGTTTGTTCAAACAATTATAACTCGAGGGTTGGATCGTTTTTCATTGTTTTTGATTTGTATTTGTCTCCGTCCCGAATAGCAGAAAAACTATTAACAACATTGGAAAATTTACGAACAAATAAAATAAAAGAAAAAACATTTTCCCATACAAAAAATGATGGGTTTCTTAACTGTCAGCCAACGATCACAGAAAAAAAAGTAGATACAGTACTTCAAACTAAAACGTTAATCAAATGCGACGTCGTGTTTAATAGTTGACGTTTCTGCTCGGCTCAAAAGTATGGATAGCGGCTTCTTTTTTTTTTAATTAAATTTTATTGCAGGTAAATAATATTCTTACTAACATTAAGTATAATAAAAAAAAGCATCCCGTCGATACGGTAAACTCTTCCCTCAAATTAAAGAACATATTTAATGAAAGGTTTCGTATCGACAAGATATATCTACAAAATTAGGATAATAGCATTTAGATTTTAAAAATGTAGAATAATGTAAGTAATGAAAAAGGATTGACATATATATTGGTTGTCAACAGTTCAGCTAATCTGTAACACGACATTCATTGACTGTTAAGCGTTCTAAATATATAACAGACTAGCTAGCCCGGCGTACTTTGCATCAGCTAACACAAAACGTAACTATTTAAATAAGTATTTGTCCAAATGATGTAGTGTAAAATCCAGGCGATAAAATATTTTTTTTGATATAATTTAAAGTGTCAGTAGATCAGTGGTTTAGGCGTTGGATTCACGATCGATAGCTCGTGGGTTTAAAACCCCAGTCATTGGACTACTGACGTGACCTAACTAAGCATCATAGCTTAGTTAAAGGGGTTAAGGAATAATGTGATCCATACTGCTATTATTCTTTGAAAAAAAAAGACAAATTTTTACTACCTTTTGCGTAAGAAATAAATTAACAATTTTTATTGTATTATAGCAGTGATGGCCCAGTGGTTGAGACTTCAAGTCTTACTCGGGAGGTCCGAGGTTCCCCCATACACCTCTAACTCTGAGTTATGTGTGTTTTAAGCAATTAAATATCACTTGCTTTAACGGTGAAGGAAACCATCGTGAGGAAACCTGCACTCCTGAGAGTTCCCTAAAGGTTCTCAAAGGTGTATGAAGTCTGCCAACTCGCACTGGGCCAGCGAGATGGATTATGGCCTAAGACCCGGCTCAGTAGTGGGCCATTGAAGAGTCGTGATGATTGTATTATAGCATATATGTTGTATTGATGTTGAGGTAAAACAATAAAAATATAGCCAAACAGAAAATCAAAGTAGACCTCATAGGTTTTTAAGTCTATCTAAAAAGATATCTTACTTATTATGATTTTGTAAATAGAAATGAATATGTTTTTGTTGTACAAAGCGCCAGATAATCAAAGATTACTAATTTGAGTAGCATTCTGTTAATGATGATGCTGGCAACTGCTGCTGATTTGTGTGGTAGCTTGTTAGTTATGATGTCGGCAACATTTCATTTTAGAAAAAGCAAACCAAATAAATATGCCGCCATGACGGAAATATTTTAGTAGGAGGATATTCGTTAGTTAGTTAGTCTGCAGACTATATAATAGCTTCAGACCAGCCACTTTGTTCACCAAAAAATATAGTAGTCCATAGTTCCAGTGGCATTACAATAAAATATGTTTATTAAGTAGAAAATTGCACCCATACGAGTCTTGGCAAATCCTAGTAAATAATTATGATTGTTAGTTTAGCTTGAAATCTACGAACTAACTGTAATTTTTTGCATAAAGTCCTTCAGCGAAGTGAGAAGTATTTAATATTATTGTGATATATTACACTTAATACATGCAGCGAGTAAATCTGCGTAGGCGCATTTTCTCATTTAGATTTCTCTTTTATCAAGATAGATGGCAATGTCAAGACTTGACAGTAAATTGCATCTCACCATTTAGATATTAAATGAACTTGCAAGAAAGTAAAATAGAAAGTAACCAGTGAAGGACGTCCAGAAAGTACAATTTCTAGACGCTTACTATATTATCGTCGTGTTAAAACTATATTATCTTTGAAAATCAATTGTTCATTGTTACATTTTTCAAAATTTGTAACTCATTAAACTCAAAATTTTAGTAGTAGATAGATGAAATATAATATGATACATATTTTTTTTAAATATTTCGAAAAGTAATCTAATATTGTTGTCTAGTCTCTTTGAAAGTAAATAAAAAAAGGTAAAATTGAGTTATTATTTTTTTTAAATAATAAGGGACTAAATTGAACACTGTGACATTAAAAACTTGTAAAAAGTGCATCTAAATTAAAAAGCATTTCATTACTTAGAAATAGTGATCGTATCGTAGTGATCATGATTTAAGTTTTAAATTGTCATAAGTATTTTTGTTTCGAGTCAAACACAACACCGGTTAGTTACTTTGCTTAGCAACTCAAAACGGGTTTTAGTTGATTCTCCTGGATACACTGTTTTTACTATACTAGTTAGAAATATAACGCCGCGTATTATAACAAAAAATACGACAGTCGCCATTAGCAAAAAACTGTTTGTACTGTCTAGAATTGTTTAAAAAAAAAGAAGTAAATCTTACAAGATTATCGTACAAAGAATTTATTCCCAAATATTGAGGAATATAAGAGAAAAGATTAGATTTTTAATGTCATTTTAAATGATTTTATGTTTTTTTAATATAATATTATTACATTATTATATTGAAGTCAAATGTCAAACACTTTGTAAACAATAACTTGACCAGCTAGTCATAACAACCGAGTAAGATTTTTTTAAATTTAAGATATAAAATAATTGATTTACTTACAAGAATAACAAGTGTGATAGCCAACATGTTGTTTAATTCACTAGAGTACACAGGATAGTTCTATTCCACTAGCGGAGCGGTTGTGACTGGCGTTCGTTCGGAGTCGCCTTACTTAAGTAGCACACGGACGATGAATGAGATCCGAAGCGCATGACGCTTTGTGGTATCTTCGCCAGAAACGTACAATGCGTTGAAAAAACTCGCATAAAAGTCAGAAATTGTAATAAAGCAACAAATATATATGTTTTTTTTTTTTATAATCTTACGAAGAATTTATTATGAATCGTTATCGGTGTCTATGGCGTTGGAGTGGGGTAGTAGTCACTTCCGTTGTTTTGACAGTCTCGACCCTCGACCCTTTATATGCCATCGACAGTCTGACTGAAGTCTTAGTCGTGCGCGGTCTCTCAAGAAGTGAAGTAGTGTCTAAATAGTGATAGTGTTGTACAGTGTTAGTGCTAGGAGTGCTGTCCGATCAAGGTCACGTGAGTACCTTACAATGTAATTACCTCATCTTGTGTTAGGTTAGGTTTATATGCGTTTAACCTTGGGTTTAAATATAAAGCCTAGCAGTGGAGGCGAGTGTTGTAATTACTTAAAGGAGCTAGTTAAGCCTACACCTTGGTCACAAGTCCAAGGCACTGCTTAGGTTTCTCTCGTAATTGTTAGAGATCATATTTGATCATTTATCGGTTCAATAGGAGTATCTACGTTGCGTTTACCCAATATTCCATTAAATATAATCCTCCCTTTTAATGTTCTCCGATATTCCCCATCTTCCTCCTTCCATCTCTTTTTCATCGTTTTAAAATCCCCGACATATAGTATATCTCGTGCTACAAGTTGAAGAAGCTAAATAATCCGAAAGATATATTTTAACTATCTAAAATTCTGATATAAGTATCAAAATTACCTTCAGGTGAACTAGTATCACTCTGCCAACTACAATAGTATCAAATGTCTATACAAATCGACATTAACGATAACAGTTGTTAAAAGTTTAACGTGTGTATCTGTATGTGGCAACATAGCGCCCTAGATAATAGACTGGTTGTGATAAAGTTTCATTTATTTGAAAGGTAATTTCTAATAAGATCTGTTCAGCTGTTTGAAGACTATCAGCTCATTGCTAACTTGAGAGCTGCCTCATAATATTAATATATTGACAATTATAACAATCTTGTAGCCATGGTAACGAAGGGACATTGCTTACACTGAGTACACATGAAACGGTATTTCTCGATACCGTTCATTCGATGTCAAGTATCGAATAGAATCGAGTATCAACCTTTTTTGCTGAATATTTTTAAAATCTGTATTGACTTCTGTTTTATATTTATTTACAACAATATAAATATGTATTAAATTGACTGTATTAAAGTTTCATTCGCGGGTAATTTAAATTTTTATTATGATTTCGGTTATAAATAGACATTTGATTATAATTTAAATTAATTTTCTGCATTTGTGAGTTGTAGTCACACGATATTATCTTACGCCATATTATGCAATCAATCTCGATTCAAAATCATAGGATTATGGGTTGAACTATATTCCAAATCCAAATTCGTGTATGGAAAATTTAAATTTAAATAATTGGAATCAACATTCAATCTGTACTCCAAAAATTTTAGATTGAGACGTTGTATGAAAAAGTATTATATTGTATTTAATTCAAAATATACTTTCACAAAAATATTGACGTTTTGATCCCTAAAGCGTTTTTATGGCTTTCTGTGCGTTTTTCTCAATACATCTTCATACAGTCAAACCAAGCAACGTGTTGTGACGTAGAAATAAGGATCTTTTGGAAAACCCATCCAGGCAAACAATTCCGTTGTCATAGGTTGTTATTGTTACGCAGATTGCGTATAATTACAATACAGGACAAATATACATTGCATAATTTGAAATCTACAAAATACCTTAAGCTTGGAATTTCCGAGAGACTTAAGTAATAATACCTTGCGATATTTCAAAAAGCTTTTATTGATATGTCGTGGGTTCAAATCCCAGTCACTGGACTACTGGACACTAACACACAAGTATTTGGCTTACTTGGAGGGGTTAAGAAGATTAGTACTTTGCAATCCATACTGCTAATATTTTTTTTTTAAATATTGTTAAGAATACGTTACTAAAAACTTTGCAAGAATTATCATTTTTTTTTTAGAAATAAAAATTAAAAAATAACATTGCAAACAATCACGTCGCAGCTAGAAACATGATCAGTCACTTTTCCATTTATAATATTAGTAGTTGACCCGCGCGAATTCGTCCGTATGATGCTCCGCTCCTATTGGTCTTAGCATGATGATGTATAGCCTATAATCTTCCTCGATAAATGGGCTGTCTAACACTGAAATAATTTTTTACATCAGACCAATATATCCTGAGATAAGCGCGTTGAAACAACAGCGTTTTGAAGCGTCAGTAGCTCAGTGGTTCGGGCGCTGGATTCACGATCGATAAGTCGTTCAAATCCCGGATATTGGACTACTGGCGTGGCCCACTCCTGACACAAGCATTTTAGCTTACTAGGAGGGGTAAAGGTAGTAAAAAAAAAAAACTTCGGCTTTATTTCATTAGTATAAGATTAATTACTAATCTTCTATAAAACTTCTGAATCCGTACCAACCCTTCACCAACTTACCCTCCTCTAAAAGATTTACTTACTCACACAATTTATGACAGACAATTTTATTATATTCTTTATTGGACATACAAAAGTAGTTAAAAAAATTTATAATGAAGACTGTAGTCAAAAAAGGGAAGGGATTATCTCTAAAAGAAATATATTCTAGTCAGCCTACAAAAGTGAATTAGTTTTGTATGGCTGGCAACGATAGTGCAATAAAAACTGTATTATTAATTAATTAATGACAATTAAGTATATAAATACATACTTTTAATTAATTTGTATCTATATTATTACTATGTTATATAATATATATAAAACAAAGTCGGGTTTGTTCAAAGACTTATAACTCGAGAACGGATTTACCGAATTTTATGGATTCAACTCTCAAATTTCCAAAACATTGGAAAATAGATGAAAAAAAACGCATTTTCCCCATAGTATCTGTATGCCAGGATTCATTTAAATACATCGACCCTTTTTTCGGAATAAAAAGTAGCAACAATTCTCCTCCTTCCACAAGATCTTTGCTATTTTTAGGGTTCCGTACCTTAAAAGGATAAAAGGAATCACTTCGTTATCCGTCTGTCTATCTGCCCGTCTGTCAACTCTAAATTTAACGAGTTTAAATTTATGATATTAAAATTTAATAATTTTAAATAAAATTATTCCAAAAAAGATAGAAATATGAAAAAATAAAGAAATAATAAAATGTATTTAAAAATTTTCTTTTGGTAAAATATAAATTCTATTGATTAATTTATTAAATTTTTAATTTTTATACTGTTTCATTAGATTTAAAGTGAGGCACTTCTTCTAGTTACTCAAATTTTCAAAGCCTTCTAGCTTAACGTTTATCAGGGTTTAATTCTGTACCGAAGACGTGTATATGTATAACATATTCGAGAAATCGCAAAAACATAGACGTTTTTGTCGTCTTATCGTGTGAAATGAATCTAAAGCTACATTTAACATGTTGTTACATGACAACTTGTAAAATATTTTAATTGACTCCTAAAAAAGAAAAAGATTCTATATTTGATAATATAAATATGTCAATTAAAACACGCATTTCTAATATTGGGAAAAATGCCCCCCAATACTACTTTTGATAATATTTTAACCCGCACACGAAAATCAAAATTTTATAGTGATTGTCTCTTTATTGAAATTGTACGGAATCCTCAAAGCGCGAGTT
The DNA here is from genome assembly GCA_905147385.1 of Limenitis camilla. NCBI lineage: Eukaryota > Metazoa > Arthropoda > Insecta > Lepidoptera > Nymphalidae > Limenitis > Limenitis camilla. Next base: position 3,387,592 of record LR990232.1, on the reverse strand, counting down.
CCACACTCGCACTTGGCCGAATTAGTTTGGCTTATGAGTAAAAAGTAGCTTATGAGTTTTTTTAATCCAAGTTATAAAGCATCTGTGTGTCACATGTGATGAATTCGTCATTTTACGTGTAATTGAGCAACAAAAATAACGAATACTTATAAGTACATAGTTATTATTATAGAAATTTTCCACCAACAGTTAATCTTACGCAGTTATGATATTATACGTCTCGTGTAATAACAGTAATAAGATGACCTTATCACCGAATATTGTTTAATCGAGAGAAATAAATGATAAGATAAAATATATAAAAGTTGATATGTTATGGAGCAAGAGTCACTGCCATTTAAAAGTAAAAGGACCTTTTAAACCTCCTTCAGGTCTTAAGTTCCAGGTACTGCTCGGTTTCTTGTCTGTATTGCATAATCTAGATTAATAATAAACTCCACAACTAATGATTAATTAGTATTTATTTCCTTAAATGTACATAGCATACATAATTACGTCATCGGATTTTAAACCTCATTTTCTGTGCGATATACAGGAAAATATTAGCAGAAAATATTTTGTCTTTTCAAATCCATGACATCATTTTTGGTAAAATAAAGTTAAAAAAATGATGACAAAGAAATTGATTAAACTCAAACTACAAAATAGTTTATTTCATTTAGAAAAAAAAAGTCAGTGATATGTAATTGCTTAAAACACATAACTCAGAAAAGTCAGAGGTCTGTATCGTAGACGTCACAATGTTAATCATCAACCTTTCACTGCTTTTTTAATCTGTAAAACATTCGCAATACTTCTGAGCAATATGACTGACAGACTGACGAAGTTTTCGATTCAGCACTAATTTTGGTTGGGAAAGTCTTCGCATTTTTTAAGAAAATTCAAAACATTTTTTAATATAGTTTATTTACATTTAACTAAAGTATGTAGGTACCATTTTGTTCGATAACTTTTTGCCATCTTGTAGGTAGGGACACGATCCCATTGCTATAAAAATTTTGGGGCTTCTGATCAAAAAACCGCGACAAGTAGTTTTGGGAGTCCTCTCGTGATGTTAACCTGACACTGCCTAAAGAATTCTGAAGAGACCGAAACAAGTGGAAATGTGAAGGAGCAAGGTCAGGACTATACAGCGGATGCATTAACACCTCCCAGCCAAACTCTCTTAATTTTTGCTGAGTGGCTAAAGATGTGTGAGGTCTAGCGTCATCATGATGAAAAACCACACTCCTTCTATTGATTAATTCCGGCCACTTTCTCTCAACTTCTTGCTTTAATCTCATCAGTTGTTCGCAGTAGAGTTCAGAATCGATAGTCCTGCCTAGTGGTAACAGCTCATAATGAATAATGCCCTTCCAGTCCCACCACACACACAGCATCACCTTGTTGCGAGTTAACCCGGGTTTCACCACTGTCTGTGAAGCCTGACCGGCCTTTGACCACGACCTTTTTCGGACGTTCTTGTCGTACGTGATCCACTTTTTATCACCAGTTATCAGCTTCTTAAAAAAGGATTTGTTTTCATTACGTCGTAATAAAGAATCACAAATGAGTACACGGTTCATTAGGTTTCTTTCAGTGAGCTAGTGAGATACCCAAATATCGAGCTTTTTTGTGTACCCAGTTTTTTTCAAATGCGCCAAAACTGTTTTGTGGTCAATTCCCAGTTCATTAGCTACGTCGTACTACTGATATGCCGATCTTGCTCCACATTTTCAAAAATGGCATCCATTTTATCCGTGATAGGGCGACCAGAGCGAGGTGCATCTTTGACATCACAATTTCCGGTTTGTAATCGCTTAAACCAAATTAGTGCTACTCTCACAGACACTAGGTCCATAAAAATCGCAAATTGTTTTTGCGGCTTGCGTTGCAATTTTACCTTTTTCGATCGAATTTCGTCATTAGACTCACTCATCTTCACAGTACGAAAAACAAATAAAAATCACACATTTTCCTAATTTGAATTTGGAATTATGTTCTTCAAAATATAAACTTGTAATGATACCAAAACCAGCCAGATACAAATAGTATAACCAAAGAGATTTTATTACAAGTTCACACATACTATAATGCGAAAAGACTTTTTCCCCAACCTATTATTATAGCTTATACAACAATAAAATATTACACAATTACTAGCTGACCCGGCAAACGTTGTTTTGCCATATAAATTTGGGGTGGGCCACCCTTATCACTTAGGAAGATGAAAAACAATTAGTAGCCGATTCTCAGACCTACTGAATATGCATATAAAATTTCATAAAAATCGGTCGAGCCGTTTCGGAGGAGTATGGTAACTAACATTGTGACACGAGAATTTTATATATAAGATAATATAGACAAATATCGTTTATATTATTGCGCAACCTTTCTATACTAACCCCACTCATCTGTCTTATGTCATCATATTTGCGCAATATTATTATAGGTTTTAGTCCTTTACAATATCTTTTGATCGATTGTTAATAAATACTTCATCATCTATTTATGCTTAGTAATATTATAAATGTGAAAGTTTGTATTTTTTCGGCTGAAAAGAGTTTAATGAAATTAGGCGCACTGCTACTCTTCAACCTTGATTAACACTACTTTTTATCCCAGAAAAATTCCTGCGGTATAATAATTAAGTATGTTTATTGAACTCGTCAATATTTTTATATACTTAAAATGTTTTTTTTTATAAAACCTAAACTAGTAACATCACTCAGAAATCATCTCCGGCTTCACATGGGTGCAATTTATAATGTAGGTACAATACTTAGATTTATCAAAAAACATTTAATTGTGAATATATTTTTGAAAATAAAAATATTTAGGTGCTTACGTTTTTTTTTTCAGGATAAAAAGTATCTGTTAATATAATGTTATTTATGTGGCATTGTCTGACAGGAAAAAATCTATTTTAAAATCATATGAGAAAAAAAAATATTACTAAAATATAAAAAAAAACCGTTTTTTGCAAATTTCATGAAAATCCGTTACGCCGTTTTTACGTGATTGAGTAACAAACATCCAAATATAGAAACTTTCATATCTTCTATATTCTATATATCTCTATAATATATAAAACAAAATCGGGTTTGTTCGAACACTTATTTTTTTTTTTTTATGTAACTAGGTCGGCAAACAAGCGTACGGCTCACCTGATGGTAAGCGATTACCGTAGCCTATAGACTACTGCAACACCAGAAGCATCGCAAGCGCGTTGCCGACCCTATCCTCAATTCCCCCCAGGAGCTCTGGTCACCTTACTCACCAACAGGAACACAACACTGCTTTAGAGTAGTGTTATTTAGCTGTGATCTTCTGTAAGGTCGAGGTACTACCCCAGTCGGGCTGCTCCATATTTGAGCAGGAAATTTTCTGCTGTGCCCTACCTTAGTTATAACTCGAGAACGGCTGGACCAATTTTCACGGTTTTGAAATTAAATAAATAAAAACATTTTCCATACAAAATGTTGATGGGTTTCGTAATTCATACATTTAATGTTCATCCCGTCGATACGGTAAACTCTAAAATTAAAGAACGTAATTAATTAAAGGTTTCTAATCGATAAGATGTATCCACAATATTCGGATAATGGCGTATTTTAGATAAAAAAATGTAGAATAATGTGAGTAATGAAAAAGGATTGACAAGACCGGGTCACAGCTAGTGATGAAACTATTTTTAGATAATCTTTATTGTTCCTTTAACCTTTTTAATGTAAGCTCACCTAAAAAAAGCAAGTTTTTGTACTCAGTACAAAACATACTGTTTACTGTCGTTATTAATGAGATTATAAAATTCAAAGTATAGGTAAATTCTATACTTGTATAATACGAAGTCATCATACGTTATGACGTATGAAGGTACCGATAAGTAGTGACCTGTCTAATGACTAAGTTTTGTAATTAATAAAAATTAAAAACTAGAATAATGCCTAATATGGTGTCTTTTACATACGATGACTCCTTTATATACCCCGATCAGCCTAATTAATACACAAATAGTATATTTTGAATCGAGTATGTACAAAAGAGGAAGTACAATTCCCAACTGAGTACAAAAGTGATCCATATTATTGAGATAAGTAACGTCGAAAGCTTGACTTCGAGGTTAAGAAAAGTAGTTTTGTAATCGATACTAATTATATTTTCATTTATTTCTTAACAAGTTGACTGTAACCGCTGTCACTGCATTTTAAATCTGTAATATTTTCGCAAATATTCATTTAAATTACATGCTGTAAAGGGCCATATTGATCTTTATAAAATACACAATGTATTTAAGGTACCTAATTGGATAAGGATTAATGCTGTATTGTTTAAAATCGCTTCGTAAATAAACCATAATTTTTTAAGGTGTACAATACTGTAGTTCATTATTTTAATTTATCTCATAGGGTTCAGCCAGCGTTTGCTATGTAAGCGCAAAAAAAATGTTTATTTACGACATCACATTAGAAACCTCTAAAATGATCAGTGTTTCTCTACTACATTATGTATGTATTATACATATAAACCTTCCTCTTGAATCACTCTATCCATTAAAAAAACCGTATAAAACTACGTTGCTTAGTTTTAAAGATCTAAGCATACATAGGGACATACAGACAGACAGCGGAAAGAGACTTTGTTTTATGCTATGTTTAGTGATGTCTACATAACAAGTTATAAGGTCAGTAACATTGTGCCTATTACGATAATACTGGATATCTAAAAAAGTCGACATTAAAAAAAACCTAATCAAATATAAAATAAAATTTCATACAATACTTCGTACCGGAGCCAAAACTATTTCCAATTGGAACATTATATGCAAGTTCGTGGAAGAAAGAATTCCTCTGAGGTCTCCAAGCCTTTTGGTGACTTTTTCTGTTTATAACTCAACATCAACTCTTAATACCGAAATACAGTGTTACAGTTACAGTGTACACCAACCTTTTTTTTTTTTTTTTTTTTTTTTTTTTTTTTAACGATGGAAAATGCTTTTACGCATCCTCTCACGGAGAGAGGTATGTGGGACTCGCAGCGATAATCACTGAATACCCACTAAAAACCATCGAAACCGAAGCCGTCTTTTAGTGGGCACCACAGGATCGCTTTATATGCACTCAACTGTGGTGTCTCGACGGAAGTCCACGTGAAAGGCAAGCCTTTACAGGTCGTCGCGGAGAACTTCTCCGAGGCTTCGTTAAGAAGCCTGGGTCATCCGCACTGCATAATTGCGACTGCGGATTCCCATTCTCCTCCTTTGGAAAGAAGGCGCCGACATCTCCGCCTCTCTTCCGCGTTCTGCCGCCTCCTTAAGCCTCATTACGGACTCGCTGTAGGCTGACGCAGCGTCCCATCCCCTCTTATTGGCTACCATTAAGCCCACCAATTCGCACAGAGTGGAAAACTTTCCCATCTCTGAGACCAGAACATGTCTTTGTGGCTCCCATGCGGGACACTCTACGAGCGTATGCAACGCCGTGTCAACAGCAGCACCACACTCGTGGCAACCTTCATTTGGCTCCTTACCAATCTGATACAAGTACTTACCAAAGCAGCCGTGCCCGGTAAGTACCTGCGTCAGACGATATGTCATCGCACCAAAACCTCTGCTCAGCCACTGTCTAAAATGGGGACGAATGCCCTCTACTGTCCATAGTCCAGCCGCCGGCCTTTCCAAATCGACGCCCCATCTAATTAATACCGCGTCTTTTGCCGCACTCCTCACTCTTTCGGTAAGCTCCCTTGTGGGGTTTACGCCCTCTGCCCTTGCCATCCTTCTGTAACGAAACACCTCTGCTAATACCTCGGCCTGCAACTCCCAGGGAGGATCTCCGGCCAGGAGCGTAGCTACCGTCCAAGAGATTGTACGGTAGCCACGAATCGCTCTACCAGCAACCACCCTCTGTGGTCTTCGAAGCAGTCGTCTAGTATCAGCAGAAAGTGAACCTGCCCAGATTGGGGCTCCATACAAGGCTATACTGCGCAAAACCCCCAAGTAAAGCCTCCGGCATGTAGAGCCCGGGCCTCGGCTGTTTGGGAGTAACCTACTTAACGCTGCAGCCGTGCCCAATATCCTCGGAACCAGAAGTTTAAAATGGGGTAGAAAACTCCACCTCCCGTCTAGGGTTAAACCCAAATAATTCATTTGGGAATTAACAGTTACAGGAGTACCCCTGATTACCAATCTAGCTCCTGGCGGAGGCCCTCTGCGTGCCCCGTGAAAGAGGAGCGCTTTGGTTTTTTCCATAGAGACTTCCAGTCCCATCATGTGAATCCTGTCGACCACAAGCGACGTGCCGACTATTGCAAGACGAGCAGCTTCAGCATAACTTCTCCCCTGAGATGTTACGAGAGTATCGTCTGCAAAGCAAAAGACTCGCATTCCGGTCAAGAGCGGACATCGCAGAAGCCAATCATAGCTTAGGTTCCACAGGATCGGGCCAAGCACCGAACCCTGTGGCACCCCACGCTCAACTTTGTGGCTATGAAGGTGGCCTGGTTCATCCTCCCATACTATCTCCCTATCCTTCAGATACGCCTTCAACAGTCGCACCAAGTAGAGAGGTACCTCAAAGTCTCGAAGCGCCATCTCTATAATTTCGTGGGGAAGGCTGTTGAAGGCATTCCTGATATCCAGGGATACAGCCAAAACTACTTGTCCCCTCCCGATTGCCTCGTCTGTGTGGGCCTTAAGGTCCGCAAGAGCATCCATCGTTGAGCGACCGACTCGAAATCCGTACTGAGACTCTGACAGACACAAGGCGTTCTGTTCCATGTGTTGAGAAAGTCTAGCAGCGATCACTCTTTCAAAGACTTTGGCTGTCTCGTTTAACAGGACAATTGGTCGATATCCTTCCGGTGAATCAGTAGGGCGTCCTGCCTTTGGAATAAGGCACAACTTCCCCACCTTCCACTTTGCAGGAAACTTACCCTCACGTAGACATGCACCAAACAGTGCCCCAAACTGCGCTTTCCATGGCTTCGATACCACACAAAGAATCTTTCCATGAATTCCATCTGGACCAGGTGCCGTTCTCTTGTTCCTCAGTCGCTCAAAAGCTGCATCTAATTCACCTTCAGATATCGGGGGGATAGTTCCAATCGCCCCATCGCTGTATGGTCCCACCATCCACAGGGAAATTCGCTCCAAGGACGACGGAAACAGATGTTCCACCGTGCTTCTTAGAAAGAGAGGCTCTAAAGTTTCGGTTATGGGACGACTTCGTGTCGTAACCTTGCGACGTACTGCCCGATAAGGTCTGCCCCATGGGTCCCTATCTAGATCCGACAGCATTTTCTCGCGTGCTTGAGTCTTGGCACGGCTAATGGCCTGCTGTAGTGATTTCTTGGCTTGGTGAAAGACGAGTTTCAGCTCCTCCTCTAAAGCAATGTTCAACCCGTTTCGGCGACGGCATCGGACGTAAGCCCTGCGCGCTCGATGGCATGCTGACCTCAGGGCCGCAATCTCAGGTGACCACCAGTAAACTTGTTGATGTCGAGGCTGGCGCCAGATTCTAGGCATAGCGGCATCGCAAAGATCTGTCAAATCTCTACACAGACGCTCTGCCATTTGTTCGACGTTACTTTCCGTGTCAGCACCAGTAGAAGCCCATCTTTGAATTATGGCCGCTTCTTCAGCTAGATCCCTATCTATTTTTGCGATCGCCCAGCGGGGAAACCGACTGCGGTGCCTTCGTGAATTGCGTGTGTTTGGGGAGTGGGTGACTTCGAATCGGATATAATTGTGATCCGATAAGGTCTCCACTTCCTCAATCACCTTCCAGTGGTCAACCCTACTTGCAATGGCTGGAGTGGCAAACGTAAGGTCCACCACCGACCCTCCCTGTTCTCTGACACATGTGTGGACCGAGCCTCTATTCAAAAGGGTCAGACCCGCTTGCAAGGCCCACATCTGTACAGCCCTTCCTCTTGCATCATTTAACCTGTTGCCCCACTCCCTTGCTTTGGCATTGAAGTCACCGACTACAATTACCTGTCTAGGTGACTGTCTGGCTACTGCAGCATTAAGCTCGTCTAGGAAGATCTCAAATTCTACCAGAGTACACCAACCTATAACCCAAGCTCTATTTAACCGTAAAAGCCCGTATAAACGCATTAAGATGTTTTCAGTCATTTCAGACATTTGCATGTCTACAATAAAACAATTTTTTTTTAAATCGTCCTCGTTATTTTTTTACTTTTTTAATTTTTTTTCATACATACCTTTTAATATCACCAATAGAATTTTTTTCCCGGTTAGGGTACCTCCGCATCGTCCCATAAGGAACTTCGTTCCAAAAATTGTCATTTATAATTAAAATGTTTTAGCCCAGCGAATCTAGAGGAAATAAAAAAATTTAAACAAGCCATTTTATTATTAAATAATTTAAAGATATCTTTAATTTAAATAATATTATAATTTAATATTATCTGCATTAGCGATGACGGTGTCTGTATCATGCAACTAATGACATGACATCATGCTTCTGTATCGCAAACCGTTGTCCTATTTACTTGCTTTGCTTTATTTATTAAAAATCTACTTTAATTAATGGGGCAATCCACGCGAAGTGGACAGGTAAAAAATTCGATGTTTCCGATTTTAGTAATATTTGAGTATGTTCTACCTATACATGTTATTGATACGTGCACCAAATATTTTTGTAATATAATGACTATTTAAGGAGTTGTGGGACTTTGAAATTTTCGATAACCGGTGGGCATGCAGTACTTCAAAGCCGATTATAGAGTCACAAAATTACATATTAAAATAATTAAACCAATGGATTTATTACTTCATTTACTGATCTTTTAAATTGTATTTTTGGAAACGAAAAAAAAATCTTTTTTCCTAATAAAAAATGCGAATTAATTTTTGTGAAGCTAATAAAAGCGTGTAATGAGCATGGCTTGCGACCACCAGCATGCGAATCCGACCGCCAAGTGTCATAGACGCGTTCCGGTCCCTCCCTCTCCCATCCTATTAATGCTGATCTAGTAGACTCTGGGTCAGGGTCCGCGGAAACCACAGCATTTTTTTTCTTCACTTCCCCTCTCCACTCTATTTTCGATTATGCAACGCATCGACAAATCAAGAGAGTAGCTCTTATCTCTTGTTTTGCCGATGGCCACGGGCGATGGTGGCCACTTACCATCAGGTTAGAATGACATGAAAAAGGGATCACCTATGTGCCAGATATCTTCAAAGTTTGGATTCTCTTTTGAGTTTTGCAAGTTGATAGTGCAAGAGGCGTAGTAATAATTTATGTGAATATAGTTTTAATTATATTATGAGGAAATCATTCGACACTTTTTTCATACAAACGTAGTCCCCTGTTTCCTCCTAGGATAATGAAGTTACCGAAGAAGTAAAAATACCATGCGATATATACGTACGTCTGCCATGACTGTACGTTTTGTTTTTTTTATTTGATTAATATAATAGAAAATAAAAAAAATTAATATTTAAAAAACTACTTTTCTATTTACATTTGCAAACATCCAGCAAACTAATTAATACTAACATAAACCAAAAAAGCAAAACGTACGGGCATAGCTTAGACCCTGTACTGCATTTTAACGAAATAAATATTAAAATCGGTCCAGATTTCGAGGAGGAAACAGGGGATTACGAAAGGACGATTTTCTTAATGTTACGTAGGTAAAATCAGTTCGAGCTGTAGTTCTCTCTATTACACGGTAAGGGGTAAGCTTGGTGCTCTGCGCGACACCAATATTTTTGGTAAAAATCTATTTTTCAAAAGTGTCGTTCTTACGAAGTCCTCTTAACTAACTCCTTTTATTTTAGTGATTCAAGTTAGTGATATAGCTTACACAAAAAAGAATAATCAAATAATGATCTTACAGAGTCTATAGCCGGCTTTCAGCAGAATGGCCTCGTGCTCATACTTTTCGGGTGCTCTTATCGCACTGAAACCAAAATACGGAACGACTCAAAATCACAGTTGTCCAAATAAAAAAACAACCGGATATTATTGACCGGATTTTCATAATATTTTGGAATAAAGTCAAAATATGTTCTGACATTAAGAAATATAAAAATATATTAAATCAAAAGTGTATCCTAACAATAGCATCATACAGATCTCTTAAAGCCACCACTACTGGATTTTAACATCCAGCTGTTACTAATAATAATATTCCTATATACGATTATTTTTAATTATGTGTTTTAACTATTTACTACTACTTTCTCAATATTCTAATTGTTTTAAGTTTGAAAACATCGCTAATCTGATGATTCTCATCATAACACGTTTATGGTAATATTAAAGATTCAGGATCTTATATGTTTTTAATTTACGTCTATAGCAAAAACTCGTAAAAAAACAAATTTATTGGAAAAATGTAATAGGCACATTTGCTGTTATTAATTTCTAAGAATAACAGTGATAGCATGCGTTGACTAGAGTAGCTATCAGACAGCTGGTCGACCAACACACGCCATAACTACTAGCATGTTGAAAAAATAGATTTATTCCGTACCCATATATTTTTATATGTCAGAAACTAAAATAAGGAAATGGATGGATGGCCTATCTCAAAAGCTATATGGGCGCAATACGCTCAGGATATAACTAAACGTCACGATCTCTTACTATTATGACAAGAACCTAAGCAGTGCCTTGGACTTGTGACCAAGGTGTAGGCTTAAGGATATCCTTTAAATGATCATAACACTCACCTCCATTGCTTAGTTTCACTGTTTAATCTTAAGATTAGACTAACATTAACCTAACCTAACACAAGGCTAACCTAACCTAAACCTAACTCACACCACCTAAATTATTATTTTTAAAATTTTTAGTTTTTTTTTATTAACAAGGACAGAATAGTACCTTGATTTAAAAAGTATTTTTTTCTTTTAACTTTTATACATATCAGCTTAACTAATTTTAATTACTGGTTACCAACTAGCACCAAAGTACTCGTCAAGACGAATCAAACGTGCCGAGACTCGGGATAGATTTGATGACAAACATTGGGACAGGTAAAACTAAACAAAAACTTGATAATATAGTTTTCTTCGTGATGTAACAACAAATTTACTGTTTTCGAATTTTTCCCTATTAGTGATATAAGACCTTGTTCCTGACCTAGATCAAAGGACCAACCTTGGGAATTTTGATTCTTGTGAAAAATCAAAATAACAATACATGAAATATAGGCGGCTCTATCTTCTTATTACGTATACGTTTCTTAGAATTTTGAATTGATTGAATTTTTTACAGCTCCTAGAGACTAAAGACTTGAATATTTTATATTAATTTCAATTTTCAACCTTCACGTGTTTCTAAAGAAAATTCTCTTGAGGGACAGTAAATAGTTTTAAGGTACGGATCTGTATAAAGTAGTTCTGGAAGTCCTTGGCTCTTTTACTAATAGTATAACGTAAGTTTCTGACATATCTTTTATGAAATTATTCAAGAAATGCATCTGTGTCCAATTTAATAATTAATTGATAGGTATGTTTGTTTACCGCAATCAATTCATTTACGCACATACATGATTAATGCAATTCCCATCAACGAATGTGTAGCAAAACGTACGTCAAATGTGATGAATGACTTGGATAAATATGGGATAAACAAACCTGTAAACAAAACTATTATTATCCTCAATTAAGTAATTCGTTTTCAATGAATTCGTTACATCAAAACAAAGTCATATAATGTTAATGGGTGTTTATTAGATTTATCATAAATTGGACTAAACGCTAATTATAATTCACGTACAAAGTTTTACATATTTTAATAATAATTTCATAGTACATCAAAGTGTATTAATTTCAGTAGACACGTAGAACTTTCCTCTCGCTTTACCAGGATTATGATATCCAACAACACAGCTTTCGTTGTTTTCACAAAGACCATCAGCAAAAGACTCATAGGAGGTGCAGGATTTGGCTATGTATAGATCGGGTATTCGCACAGTATCCATCCAATAGTGTACACAAGCTTTATGGTAACATTTTGCTGTTTCTCCCAAGTCTTTTCCTGGAAAAGGGTTATTGTGTTAGCTATACACAATCGTATTAGTCGTATTGTTGACGCATATTTGTTTACAAAGAAATACATTTAAATGACAAAATAAAATATTTTATATCAATAACAAGAATTTTAATATTTATTTTTCATTTTCAGGTTACTAGCAATCCACCCCGGATTCACATGGATTGTTTACTATAATATGCATAATATAAACCTTCCTCCTGAATCACTTTTTCTATTGGTCAAAACTACATTATAGTCCGTTGAGTAGTTTTATATATTAGTAAAAACAAGATTACCTTTATCACAATTTGGTTGTATTTTTCCTTTATAATTAAAAAAGATATTCGTATCTGCTAACACCTGAGTAGTCCCCAAATGTCCAGCATTGCAGTGATAGACCTCAACATACTTAGCAACACCAGACCTTAACTGCTCCTCAGGAGTATCAGTAAAACATGGTCCCGCAGGATCCAAGCCAGTAGCTCTCCAAAACTTTACCCTCGTTACATTCATATAAACTCCACCAGCATAACCAATTATATGACTACCCAAACTATGACCAACACAATGAATTTTGTCTCCTGGATATCCAAATTCGGCTAAAAATTCTCCCAAAACAGCTCCAATATAATACGAATATAATACAGATCGTGAGTAACTTTCAATTTTTTCTTCATCTTCATACGTATATGCTGAGTGGTCGATAATTATAAGATAAATATCGGACACTTCCTTGAAGGTTTGTCTAACAGACTCTTCGATATCTCGTTTTATATATCCTTTATATCCTGGGACGAATACAATCAGACGTCGGGTGTAGTCAATATTTAAAGAATTCTGTATAATCTCTGCTGCTGTACTAATTTTGCTGACTACAGTTTGATTGTTAGGAAAATCGTAAAAATATATAAATGTGTCCCTCACATCAAGGTTTAGTAATTTGTTGTGGTTACCTGAAAAATTGATTTCAGTTCATTAAAAATACTTATAGGCAAATCCCTTGTGACTAAGATATATAATTGCTATGCAATGGAAAGCTTTTTAAGAGATTCTGAGAGCTTTTTAATTTCATGATTTTTGACACCGACAGACAGACGTTGTCGTCACAGTTGGTCACATTTGTGACATTCTCCCTTCGCTAGTGTGATGTCAAATATTTTAAATTTCAAAATTATTTACTATTAATTATACTTATTAAATTTTTAAATAATACTTCAAATTTGTTATTTCAACACTTTGATTTTGAAGTGACGTCACGAAATTAATGACACCCATCCCTTGTCTATACATATACTACACAGAGGGCGTCACTTCGCTCAGATGCTAATAGTTTAGGCCTAACTCCATTAAAGACTATAAAGTATAATCCATCGTGAGCTATAATTTTTCGTCATTATGCGACAAACTGACTTTATCACTTTTAAATTAGATATGGGAATTTACAGTTTTCCCTATCAAATCAAATTACTAGGCGAATTTCTTTTAATCGCTATATCACTATATTTTACATTCTAATTTATATATGACTAATTCCCAAAAAAATAACGACACAGCTCGACAGGCACTTCATCCCCACGTCGATAGATGGCGTACAAGCACACTCATTTGTTTACTTTGTATTTTTGAAAATTTTTTTGCGATAAAACATTGCCATTGTCTTTCTTCAAGCTCTACTTTATCTTTGTATCATATTTCATCAAAACCCATTCAGTGATTTAAGCCTGATTGTCTAACAGACAGACGCCATCTGTTCGTCAATAGATGGCGTAAGTAGTAGAATAAATCGCTCTTCCGTTTGTTTTGTTTGTATTGTTAAGTATTTACTACGTTTCTTAAGTTACTTTCGAGATTATATATAAGTTTGTATTTGGATTATTAACATATTCGCAGTTTTTACTTACTTTTTAAATAAAAACACATTTTTAGATTTTATCGAGTAGGTACAGCTATTTGTCAAAATCTCTCTTTGATATGAACTATTTTTTTTCTATTACATAAAATTACAATACATCAAAATCACTTTCAGTAAAAATTTTTGCTAATTTTGTATTAGTGTTTTGTCATATTTAAATAATACGTGATTCGTAACGAAGTCATTTCATATTATGAGCAAGTAATGTTAATTAGATAATACTTCAATCTCTTTATTAATGGCCTCTTTCTCTTTTTTTGGTTTACAGATCAAAAGAAAATTACACATTTGAATTTTCCTTACACTACTTTGAAATTGGTACCTATTTTGAATCCAACGAGGATGGATTGGATAGTATCAATTATCATGTCTTTCATGAATTTAAATCGCCAGACTATGAATGATGTAATATCTATATCACAGTTTAATTATTATTTTCCAATGTTTCCAATTCATGTGAAAAGAGAATAAACCGTTTCGATGAAATATTTCGCGACACTACGATAACAACATATTAAATAATTTTACAGGATATATAATTTATATTATTACATTAATAAGTGTATCGAATATTAATTAACATTTGTGGTTTTGGTTTTCAATATTTATCCTTCTAGAGAGTATTGAGGTTATTAGTCTATGAGGTTATTAGGCTTTCAATTTTAGGTTATGAATGATGAATGGAAAATATAATAAAAGTCCCATAAAAAGCAGTGGTGGCCCAGTGGTAAAGACTTGAATGTCTGACCTATCCTGGGCACCTCAGACTTTTCTGAGTAATGTGTGTTTTAGGAAATTAAATATCACTTGCTTTAACGGTGAAGGAAAACATTGTGAAACCTCCATTCCTGAGTTCACTAAAGTTGTCAAAGGTATATGATATGTCTGCCAACCCGCACTCAACGTCAGGTCAGCGTGGTACCCTCAACCTCCTTATTCTGAGGAGACCCAGCTCAGCAGTGTGTCATAAACGGGTTGTGATAAAATTAAGTAATATCTTAACAAAAAATTAACTATCTACAAAGATTGGCAAAAAGTAATAAATATCTAAAAAGTTTAAACTACTCCTATGTTTGTGATTAAAATTTTTTTTTTCGGCTCTACAAATAAAAACAAGTTTAATCCTATACAGTACACGATGTGTTTACAGCTTTATTTAACCAGTAAAAATTATTCATTTTGGAGCAGTAGATAAGTCAGTACATAAACATTTTGACGTAGGTTTGACATCATTTCTGAGTTGACTGGATTGATAATACTGAGCATTCAATTAATTAATTGGCACATAACGACAAATGTCCAAAATATGCAGAAAACATGAATTTTTCCTAAATAAAAAGTACCTATTTCATGTTTTAGTCCAGGTTATAAATTACCTATCTGTTTACCAAGTTTCATTGAAACGAGTTCATCTATTTTTGTGTGATTGAGTAACAAATATCTAAACATTCATCACGACCCTTCAATGGCCCACTGCTGACCCGGGTCTCCTCCCGGGTCGCTCACGCTGGCCCAGTGCGGGTTGGCAGACTTCACACACCTTTGAGAACTTTGGGAACTCTCAGGAGTGCAGGTTCCTCACGAAGTTTTCCTTCACCGTTAAAGCAAGTGATATTTAATTGCTTAAAACACACATAACTCAGAGTTAGAGGTGTGTGCCCAGGATCGAACCTCGGACCTCCCGAGTAAGACTCGAAGTCTCAACCACTGGGCCATCACTGCTTTTTTTATCATCAACATCGAAATATACATACATACAAATATCCAAACATATAAGCTTTGATATTTATAATATTCGTAAGCATATAAGGAAATTATTATAATAATAAATATGTTATTTTAGATTTTAGAAAAATCTTACACTTTTTAATAGTTTGATGGAAAATTAGTTTGAATGTCTGTGTATTGAAAACAATCATTTAAAAAAAATTACGCAAAAACTGCTGCAGATTGCTGCAATAAAATCCGATACGGTTTAAATAGTTACAGTATAGTTGAAGAATCGGATGATTTAATAAATAACGCCTTCAAGTATTTTCATAGCAATCACTTTCTAACTTTATTTGCTCTTATCTATTAGTATAGAAGTGTATTTTTATTTAAATAAGAATTAAAAAATGAATTATTCCTAAATTATTGTGTAGCGATACATACAATAGAGATATCGATTTTACGATTTATTTCTTTAATTTCAAACCTGATTAAAAGAAAAGCAGACGGCTAAATAAAAAAAATCTATTTCGTATTGCTGATGCGTTGGCGACTTTAAAAATTGAATAAGAAGAAGAATAGTACAGTTGCAACGGACCCAAAGGTAAACCTTCAAGATTAACCTTATTAAGGAGGAGGGAGAAGTCTGGTCTACATGCTACGCGACTGTAAAATGTCAAAATCACTTAACGGCCAGACACAATCGAGAAAAGGATACTTCACCACTAACATATTCTGAGCGAGGCTTAGTAAAGCGTTTCTTAACAAACACATCCCTTGCTACACATCTTCACACATCTCTGGCGGACACACAGCCCTAAGGATAAAAAGGATACACTAGAATACAAAGAATTTTTATTTTCTTAGATGGGATAGACACAGTACAGCGTACGTAACAACAAAAGTGCTGCCAAACATAAAATATAAAAGTACCATTCGAGGTGCATTTACAAAGTATACACTTGTATTGCGTTTACGAAGGAGGTTACATTCCAACACTTTATTATCACGGGTAATAATTTTCACTGTAAATCCTAACTAATATTACAATTACGAAAGTAACTCTTAAGAATCGTAGGTAATGCTTAAGAATACAAACTAAATAAACGAAAGAGAGATTTAATTTACTACTTACGCCATCTATTGACGGATAGATGGGGTCTATTTGTCTGTTACACAATTAGGCTAAATTTAAAAATATGATACAGAGAAAAAGTATAGCATAAGGAAAGACGTAGGCTATGTTTTATAGCGAAAAAGTCATCCGCCATCGATCGACGTGGGGATGAAGTGCATGTCGAGCTGTGTGGCCGTTATGTCTTTGGGAATTAGTTATATACCTCGAAGATTTTATGATGAGAAGGAGAGGCAAGAGGGGGTATATTAGGCTATTAGGTAAACACAACGTAGATACTGCTACTGAACCGATAAATAATCAAATATGATGAAAACTAAGCAGTGCCTTGGACTTGTGTTGTTTAAACCAAAGGTTAAACTCAACTTTCAATGACACTATCTAGAGACTAATTCACTCCTTGAGAGACCGCGCAAGACTAAGACTACAGTCAGACTGTCGATAGCATAAAAAGAGTCGAGTAGATGGCGATGACGATTCGATTAACTCATTCTTTGACATATATAAATTAAAATTTAAACAATAGGGATATATAAATACACGAGGTGGGTTGCACCCAGGCGTAGCCGACACTGGTCGACTAGTAATGAAATAATTAAGAGCACTTAAAAAATAACCTGCATTAGTATATTTGGTTTCATCCTGGACGGTAATATAAAATTTCTCATTAAATCAAAATATTAAACAAGAACTTACTTTTCTTGCGTTATACTATATTATAACCAAATTGGGTTACAATCTTGTTACGAATAGGACAATGGTGTTGTGACAAACTGTGACAATCATACTTGACATACATAAACAAACATATTACAAAATACTAGCTATTTATATTTTTAAGAAATACCCTCCAATTTTAATGTTCAGTGAATAAGGTGATTTCAACTAATCATACTCTATCATACTAAAAATTGTTTTTTTTATTAACAGTATGGGAGCTATACTGCACAGTAACACAGACGAAAATATTAACATGCAGTCTAGATAGAAGCCGAGCAGTGCCTGGAGCTTGAGACCCGAAGCAAGTCTTAAAGAGGTATTCTACTATGCACAAATTCTCACCTCCACCCCTCGATCTCGCTACCGAATATTAATTTAATAAAGCACATTACTCACGTGCTCTTCGATAACAGAAGCCTAACACCACGCCACCAAACAACACTACACTATTAGTCCGGCAAACTAACTCAATCCTATCGGAACAAAAGTAATATATACAGTGTTGCCAACATTTAAAAGTCTAAGGCTACTTTGAGTAAGAAAACCTGTAAGATATTTCTCAATTAAATCAATATATGGTAGAATTATTTTAAACAACTCTACTTCTGAAAAAGAGAATAATTAAGGTCTTCGATCATATCGCTCTAATGTTTGACTAGTAATTTCGCAAATACTGGCATAAATGTGACCATTTTTAAGAACCATATAAGTCATAGCTTCTGATGCTTGATTATTTGAAGGTTAGGTATCAAGCCTCAGGCACTTAGCTTCCAATATATAGTCATGTTATTATACAGTTCATATGATGTTGATATTTGTTACAACAAACGTATATTTCTAAAGCTTTTAATGTATAATTTAACTAACTTCCATTACAAAATGTTTTTAAAAATTTACACATCACATGAATTAGTCAAAAATACTTGCAAAGTGTCTTAAATAGTGGCATTATGTCAAAATAAAGGCATGAAGTTGACACGCAGAAGTACTTTTGTAATCCTCTTCAGGTCAGCTACACAACATTAGACTTTAATACTCCGATATAGAGTTAAAATTGTAATGTGGGTAGTGTAAAGAAATTTTCCGCGTACGCTATGCACTGTTTCCATATAAAATTGACAACATTACTACAATTGGACGTGTTATAACATTTTTAGGGGTCCTTAGTTCCGGCAAACGTTGTTTTGCTGTATAAATTAATTTCTGGAGAGGGTTACTTTATCATCTAATGGTGTAAATAATGGTCTACGACCTATCGTAACACCTGCCAAATATACACAAAAATGCAATAAAATTCGGTGTAGCGGTTTTGGTGGATGAGTTCGATGATAAGATTTAAAAGGAAAAGTTTCCCAATTTGTATTTATGTACGATGTACCTAAACAACGGTTTGGGCGTTGATGTCTACTCGGGAGGTCCGAGTTCGATCCTGGGCACTCACCTCTGACTTTTCTGAGTTATGTGTGTTTTATGAAGTTAAACACATTCTCAAATCTCTGTGAAGTCTGCCAACCCACGCTGGGCCAGCGTGGTCGACTGTGGCCTAATCCCTCCTAATTCTGAGGAGAAGACCCGGCTCAGCAGTGGGCCATTAATGGGTGATGAAGTAGGTTATGAATGTAGGGCCATAACATATTTGTTTATGAAACGAATTATAAAATAAGGATATAGATGGAATGGCCTATCTCAAAAGCTATATGGGCGCAATACGGTCAGGATATGATTAATCGTTACGATCTCGCACTATTCTGACAAGAAATATTGTGACAGCAGTGCCTTGGACTTGTGACCAAGGTGTAGACTTAAGAATATCCTTTAAATGATCATAACACTCACCTCCATTTTCGCTTATTCTCACTGTTTAATTTTAGACTAGACTTAAGATTAGACTAGTATTAACCTAACCTAACACAAGGCTAACCTAACCTAAACCTAACTCACACCTCCGACATATAATTACTTTCATATTTTAAGATATACCAGGGAACTTATTATAATCAAATAGGTAATGTGTTGTAATAGATTTATGACACTACAGTGGAATTTATGGTTACCATAGCTATGACTTCCAGATTTGAAAGAAATTAACTTGAATTGTAATAAATAAATAATATAGGATTTGAATAAAATTTATTTTATTTACTTTGTATCTGTATGTAAACCGCACATAAATGTTATAATAGTGATATATTAACTTTTTTATATTTCCTCTTTAATTTTAGTATACGGAACCTATTTAAAAATACATTTTACTCTTATCTAATTTTAACACATTCTCCCAACACTCGCCTCATATAACCATTATTTCGTAAAGTAGCATGAGGTTTAATGATGGTATAATTAAAACGTTTCAATTATTTTGTGAAATCTCTGGAAAATATATGATTTATGTTTTAAATACTTTGAAGATAGACTTTAAACAACTAGACACGTAGGACGTATCAAAAGTATTTTTTTTTTAAATTTAATTAATACGAGCGGCCTGCCCTCATTTAAAAAAATATTATAATTGATGTCCTTAAATTGTCACTCTCACTACACAATTGTGTAGTTTTTCATTATTTGAAAAAAGAGAGAGAATAAGAAAAAGCTATAAAAAGAAAAATGATAGAATCAAAAATTAAAGAAAAGTAACAGATGATAACAGAGGGAGGACAGAGCATAAATAAAATTGAACAGGTAAAGCAGAGAGAGAAAGAAAGAAAGGATCATTATTCCGAACAGATAAAAATAAAAATTAAAGAGTGAAAAAAGAGAGAGGATGAGAGACAATGAGTATATAAGAGGAAAAGGGACAGAAATACTATAGACTTCCTCAGTGAAAGAATTTTTGAAATCGGATCAATAGCAACAAAATGGCCATATTCTATTATTTAAAAAATGTACATGGCAACACCAAATCACTTTTGTCCCTCACGAATAGTGTAGTTTTTTAACAGTGAAACAATTTTTAAAATCGGATTAAACTATAAAGTATTTTACTGAGTCAAAATAAATATCAAATACGTTTTTTAAATGTAAGAATTTATTACTTTATTATTCACTAGGGGCCCGTCCAGGCTTCGCACGGGTGGATAATTTTTTTTTAACATTTTGGCTCCCGCATTCTGTCGCTCCCTCTATCGCCGCGTTACTCGCTGCGCTGCAAGGCACGCCACACCGCGCCGGCGGCCCGTCTGGGATTATTTTTTATTTATCTTGATATTTTTATTTCGTAATATCTTTTGACTGGAATGTCCGATTTCAATAATTCAAAAAGTAATTAACAGGTATTGAAACAGTCTTCATTACGAAATAATTTATTTGGATAAGAATTAATACAAAGTTATGGAAAACATGGTCTGATTTTGATAGGCATTTTTATCAACTTTTAAAATGTAAAAAAGTAGTTATAGTGACTTAACTACAATAGTTGGACATATGGTCTCGCGGAGTTTTTTGTAGATATTGATACGTTCTATAATATTGTAACGCATTTTTTTGTTCTATCATCAATACTTTTCGCAGCGCATGCAATGAAAGATATTTTATGGCTAATTTTTTTGCACCTTGTGTTGGTTTTAGTGAGAATTTCTGGAGATCTCTAATTTTTTCTTGTAATAAATATAGCCTATGTTACTCAGGGATAATGTAGCTTTCTAATGGTGAAAGAATTTTTGAAATCGGTCCAGTAGTTTTTATGTTTATTCGTTACATACAAAAATACAAATCTTTCCTCTTTATAATATTAGTATAGACATAGGTATAGATAGAGTTACTTATACTATTATTATTAACTGCTTGAGATAATCAGGCCTTTACTGAGGATTATTTTTTTGTACCTTTCTACAATAAAACTGTGAAAACAACATCCAATTTCATACAGTCATTTGGGTATAATAAACGAATTCTAAAAACAATTGTTGCAGCTTCCATTGGTATTGTAATCCCCCCACATATTAAGATTTTTTAAATAAGTCATAATAACAGAGTACCGACTAGTTTAAATTTAATTAAACATATGAATAAAAGGAGAAATAAGCTGACTGTCTTAATGACTGACATATCAACGCAGGACCTAATGTATAAGGGTTAGAAACTTGAAATTATGCACACGGGTTCCTTTTACAACGTAGGGGAGTAATAAGAAAGGATTTTTGAAAATTCACCCCCTAAGGGGGAAAAACGGGGGTGTAAAGTTAGTATGAAACTTTGCCGTTTTTGAAGTTAATCTAATGAAATACAGTATGAAGGTTCTTCATTGGATGTCATAAAACAGGAGTACAATATTTTTTCGAAAATAATGACTTAAGGGCCTAAAAGGAGGGTGCAATCTCAGTATGACTACATCATGACATTATTAAATATGTCTACAGACGATTTCCTGTAGACTAATATAACTACCCTAATATCGGAAACGAAGTTGCGGGTAAAAGCTAGCCTATATATATAAAAGGAGAAGCTGACTTAATGACTGACATATCAACGCAGGGCCTAAACTATAAGGGTTTTATGTCGTAGGGCCCTAAGGCACTAAGAAAGGATTTTTGAAATTCAGTACGATGGTTCTTCATTGAAAGTCATAGAATACATGTAAAATATTTTTTCGAAATTCGTCCTTTAAGAGTGTGAAAGGGGGGTACAAAGTTAGTATGACTACCTCATAAAATTATTAAATAAGTATGTCTACTAGGATAGCGCAAAAAAAAGACTAATTTTTTTTCGGTCTTGAGTGAAAAAATGTTAGTTTTTGATGTTTTAAGAGCCCTCTAATTTTAACTAATCACAACTAAACCAAATATTAAGAACTCAGAGAAAAAACGATTAAATATAATTATACGTTTACTTGTAAAATAATTAAATTTAAAAAAAAAATGTTTTCTATATTGTGCTTGATTTTTAGTTCATCTCGTGGTGTATTTTTATCTATTATTGTATTAAATAAAAAAAATTTATGGAATTTAAATTTGAATATTAAAAGGTAACTCGAAAAAATCTAAAATGCACTAATAAATAAAAAAAAATTATAAGCGAAATTTTGAACTGAAACTTTCAGAAACTTATTTTTTTGGTCTATAAAATTTTACCGTAAAGAGAAAAAAATGTAAAAAAAATATTGAACGACCTCTTAAAATTTTTTTTTTTAGCTGTGCTTTGGAGAAGGCTCTTAAAACATCAAAAACTAAAAAAATTTCACTCGAGACTCATAAAAAAATAGTCGGTTTTTTCGCGCCACCCTAATGTCTACGAAGATATAGTAGACTAATATAACTACCTCAATATCGCAAACGAAGTAGCGGGTAAAAGCTAGTATAATATATAACTAGGTTAATTCAGTATTTTCCGAATGGATAGTGTTTAAGGTAAAACACAGTGTTGCAAGTCGGATGCTGACGAGGATGTTATTAACCAGAGCTTTTAATGTGGAACATCTCACTCTTGTGTAATCTTGGAATATTAAGCACTGACTAGTTGCTAATGTATGTATAGCCCGATAGACGTCGTAAAGCAAGGGAAAACCTACTAGTTTCATCAGAATGGTTTAGGAATGCACACACGATTAATACACAAAGAAAAAAATGTATACTCTGCGTTAATGAAATATATATCTTATTCCTTATTTGTATTTAATATTTATGGTCTTTTCGGCTAAACGTTAGAAAATGAAAAGTACTTTTTTTTATAGTAGTTAAGGTGCAAACGAGCAGATAGTCCACCTGATGGTAAGTGGCCACCATCACCCATGAACATCGGCAAAACAAGAGATACTCCCTTCCTTTGTCGATGCGTTGAATCCTCGAATATAGAGTGGAGAGGGGGAGTAAAGAAAAAATGCTGCGGTTTCAGCGGACCCTGAGCAAAAGCCCAGAGTGCACTGGATTAATGGGATGGGAGAGGGAGAGGGTAACTCGCCCACATGCGGCTCGACCCGAACGTGTCTCTGACACTTGGCGGTCGGATTCGCATGCTGGTGGTCGCAAGCCAGTCGGTGAATAGATCCTCTACCTATCTACGTGCTGGGTTACTCGGCTCTTACTAGATGCTCTCCCAGCGGCAGAGGGGAGTTTTCTTAAACGAAGGAGGAAGCTTTCGTTCCGAAGAAAGAATAACCAATTTATACTCAGTACAAAAAACAGAGAGATAAATTAATTAGTCAGTATTATTGGGCCTGACTTCAAAAAGAACCTAAACAATTACAAAATAACATTTGATACAGTATTTAGTACTGACCTGGTAATGATTGTCATTTTATCATCTTACAAAACTAAACAGTAAATCCAAAATACATAAATTGTAAACAACTTTCACTTGCATATTTCGTAAAGTTTATAATAAATTAATGCTATTAAGATATTATAAAATTTAAATAAAAACTACACTTGCCGGATAAAGAGTGTTATTATCTAACGAGATCAAAACTAAAGTATGTTTAGGGTGCTTATATATTTACATAATAATATTTTTTAATAATATATAGCAAAATGATGGTAATTCTGAAGCTTCGAACGAACAAGTTAGGGTCAAACATTCATCATTTTTTTTCTTAAGAGAAGTATCATCAAGTATAATATATATATAGGAGTTAATGTAGAATCTAGCCTAAATTAACAATAGTTAGAGTTTGTATACTGTTGTATACTGCTAGAACTTGTTACCAACAAATTAACTAAGCAAATAACAAAAACAATGTTCCCTATACTCACATTTAACTATGATAGTAAAAAAAAAAAAATAATAAAATAAAATTACCCCTCAACTGAAACTGATTTAATACAGTCACTAAGTGTCGATAGCCACAAAACATCGATTTAGAAGAATCGATATTAAAAAATACAAATGATAGATCAAATATATACTGTTACGTACTTTAATAAATCTTGATACTCGATTCTATTCGATACTTGATATTGGAAGAAAGGTATCGAGAAATACTGTTTCATCTGTACTCTGTAAGAAATGTGTGTTACTATGGTTACAAGATTTGTTAATCTATCTATATATATAAAAGGAGAAGCTAACTGACTAACTGACATATCAACGCAGGGCCTAATCTATAACGGTTAGAAACTTGAAATTTTGCACAGGGGTTCCTAATATAACGTAGGGGAGCACTAAGAGAGGATTTTTGAAAATTCACCCCCTAAGGGGGTAAAACGGGGGTGCAAAGTTAGTATGAAACTTTGCCGTTTTTACACGCTTTTTATTAGCTTCACTTGTATGTCAGTATGTCAGTCTGTCAGTATCTCAGTATGTAACTCTCCGTGGGTAATTTGCGCGCCTGCGGCCTTCCTTGGTTCTGGTAGCCGTTTCTCAAGCGTGATTTTTTTTAGTTTAAAAAAAAAACTAAAAAAAAATCACGCTTTTATAAATAAATCAAACTAAAAAGTAAAAAATAAATAATAGTTTAAAAAAACTAAAAACACGCTTTTTATTATAGAAAACCAAAACTAAAAAATAGAAAATAAATTTTAATAAATTTAAAATAAGAATAGTGTTAAAAATTTCAATAAATATAAATTAATAATAGTGTAAATAAAAAAAATGTATTTTATTTAAAAAAAAGCGTGGGGTGCTTTTTAAGATATTATCAAAATGATAATCACTCTACTCATATCTGTCAATAAAATATTTATAACTATTGACACCAAGCACCCCACGCGTTTTTTAAATAAAATACATTTTTTTTATTTACACTATTATTAATTTATATTTATTGAAATTTTTAACACTATTCTTATTTTAAATTTATTTTCTATTTTTTAGTTTGGTTTTCTATAATAAAAAGCGTGTTTTTAGTTTTTTTAAACTATTATTTATTTAAGTTACGGCTTGTCAGATCTTCACAAATTATAGCTAAGAACCATATCGATTAATTACCTTCCAAGCAAATAAAATTAATCAAGATTGGGTCCATTATCTCCAAACATCGCTACTTTACGTTATTTCACGCCTGTGTTTACCTTCCAGCTTCATCATCATATAGTTAATGAGACCGGAAGGTAGGCAACATTTATTTGACTTTTCATTGTAATAATAGTCGCTAAGTTTTCTTAACCCGGATGTTGCTATCAGTTCTACTTCACCAAATGGTAAATTCTGAATGCAAATGCTAGAAACATTCCTAATAATATCAAAATTATTATATACCTATCTATATAAAGTAATATATAAAGCTTAAGAATTTATTTGTTTGTTTGAACGCGCTAATCTCAGGAACTACTGGTCCGATTTAAAAAATTCTTTCAGTGTTAGATAGCCTATTTATCGAGGAAGGCTATAGAATATATACCATCTCGCTAAGACCAATAGGAGCGGAGCATCACGCAGATGAAGCCTATAAGTTTTGAGTAGTTCTCTCGAGTTCTGTAGTAACAAACAAAAAATTGATTAACTCCTTTTTAGATTTGAAGTCGGTTGAAAATATATTCTCTTTATGTGCTAAATACCATTAAAGTAACGTGATTACTCAACAAACATAACTACTTTCGCATTTTAATATTAGTAACATAACAGTCACTTCGATGTTCATATAAAAATTAGATTCGGATTTGTTTTGGCAATTTCAAATACAAGAAATGTTGAAGCAATATATCATCGTTTGATGTTTCCTTCTTGGGAAATAGTGTTGTCTGCCTGAAGTGTCAAGTTTATATTCAGGTTAATAATCCTTAGAACCTTCGTCTACAAGAGAGATTCTCAAAGTAGTTCACAAATGAATTGGGGGTCGTTAAAATGTAAAAGTCTACGCTACAGTTAGTGTGCTTTATGTTTGTAATCTAGTATGATATTATAATAACATAATTACGTAATTATATTATGATACAACAACCTCTAGATACTTCCGTTGTTTTTTTGGGCTTCGAATTTGTGTTTAATTGATTTCATCATCATAACCGACAGCTGAGCCCGCTCTCCTCGTCAGAGTGAGGGTATTAGGCCATAGTCCACCACGCTGACCCAGTGCGGATTGGCAGACTTCACATTTTGAGAACTTTAGGGAACCCTCAGGAGTGCAGGTTTCCTCACTATTTTTTCCTTCGCCGTTAAAGCACTTGATAAATTTCTTAAAACACATATAACAAATTAAATAATTTGGTAATTCAAAAACATGAAAAAGATGTCACATGAAGAAGGGTTTATCTGCAAGCGAATAAGTATGCTATAAGAAGTATGATATAATTTCCTAAACACATAAACTTCAAAAGAAAAATTATACAAACAAAAGATTTAATGTATTTTCTTTCCTTATATATAATCAACCGGTATAATAAATCAAGCTTAAACATTTTTTTAATGTTTTACTTAATAATCAAATACCTATATGGTATAATCTTCTTCCTAATCTTACTTCTTACTAATATTTTAAATGTGAAAGTTTGTATGTTTGTTACTCAATCATGTAAAACACACGGATACTTTATAACCTGGATTAACACATAGGCCACTTTTATTCCGGAAAAAATCAAAGTTTACGCGGGACAATAATAAAATATGTTTACTGTCTTAAGTATTATATTAAACCATTCAGTTCTACATTGATTAACTCTACATTTAATACAATCATTCCAAAGTGCGTAAAAAGCGTAAGATTCTGCAATTTATATGTCTAAAATAAGGCAACGTATTATTAACTAAAAAAATAATAAAAACCAAATGTAATCTCGTTATGTCAGACGCATTCGCATCAATAATGAAACCACATTAACCAAGTAGAAGAAGGTAAGTATTTCCGAGATCTATAAGATGCCCTAAATAAAGTTTGATAACATGTTATAGGATAGAGCATAATGCTTAAATGGCGGGGATTGCCAATTAAATAAAAAGTAAAAATCTTACCGCAGACCGGTGAGAGTGACAGCGACAGCAGACGCGCGACGACGTACGTGAAAGTTTATATTAAACTGTTTTGGCGCCAACTACACCGCCATCTTGAATCGGGAATAGACTAAATAAATTCTAAATCGATATTTTTTATAAATCGATTTTTGTGAGTGTAAATAATTGTGGTAAATCGAGTGTTAAGTGACTTTCGCCGATACAGGATGACTAACACACGTAGTATCAAGGTAGGGAGAAATTTTATTTAAATTCAACACACGTTTGAATGTTTTATTCAAATCACTAATTCCAAGCGAAAACATTTTTTTTATCTGTTATATATTTTTATAGTTGGTTTTACTTCCACTTAATGAAGGAAGTGTTGTAATGAAAAAGAAAGTGTTCAACACTCATACATAATAACAAAAGAATACAAATTAAACTATTTAAAAGTTTATGTATTTTATGTCTTTTAAAACGGTAGGTATTTATAAATAAAAAAAAATCAAAAGCAATGATATTTTTTTAATTTAATTAATTTTCCTATACGTTTCAATCATTTTTTTGTTAAATTCTTCTTTAAAGCTTAAAACAGATTTTATTGAAGAATCTAAGTACATATTCTTTAATATATAAAACTGAATTGTTTGTTTAAACGCTCTAATCTCGAGAACTACTGGTCCGATTTGAAAAATTCTTTCAGCGTTAGATAGTCCATTTATCAAGGAAGGGTATAGGCTATATACCACCACGCTAAGACCAATAGAAGCGGAGCATCGCGCGGATCAAGTTGCGCGGGTCGACTAAATATAGTGGCTCTCACTTGAAACCTTATTCACAACTTTGTTACTAATAAAACTTGAACAAAGATTAGGAAAGCAGATACAGACAAGTAAAGAATGAGCTTTAAGTAATAATATAGTCAAGATAATAATTCTGTACAAGAAAAACATCTCATTTTCTCTGTGACACAATGGCGACTATTAAAAGCGAATCGCTCATTGTTATTGTTCAAAGTTTTTCCGTGATAGAGGTTTAGAATTAGAAATCTTAATAATATATGACTGTCTAAAATTGCAATACATTTTTTTGTACATATTAATCTCGCATCTGGAGGCACGGTAGTCCTCTCCAAGACTATTTACTACCTTTTCTCAAAACGCTTCGTCGCTTTTTTGAAGTGCACACATCAAATATATAAAGCTTCAGCTCTTAATTTTTATTTTCTGTTATTATTTGAAATGAATTACGAGACAAATACAATTTTCAATATTGATTTTTGGAACGATTTTTTTTCATCTTTTAGTTAGAAATTTACTTCAATCTTTTAAGATTACTCCGTGAGTGAGATTACAGTCTTTCAAAAGCTTTATTTGGTATCTAAAATTTATAGATTGCTATATAATTATAAATCAGTAAAGATAAGAATTTATCGACTTCGTCTGCGGAAAATTCGGATTCAGATCTAAAGTGAATTAATAAATGTGCGACATCTAACTCACTCACACTATCGTCCTTCCATTAAGAGAAATGCTCATTCTCTCAAATACTTGAATTTTATGAAATTTAGTAAAATGCTTAATGATAAGAAAATTCTACACAGAAACTTCCTAAAATACAAACTTTTACAATTACAATATTATAATTTCTCAAACTTTTCTTTACTACTTTAATCCATTGCCACTGATTTTATCATGTTGTGTGAACGACAATATGGTTTGTTAAAAAATGGCTATTTATATCACTAAGAGACATTTCCGAATATTAAAAGGAATAAAGTATTAAATGTATATTATTTTAAGCTTGCAAAGTTCGATGACAGGTAAACACATAAATCCATACACCTTAATGACCATCTTCGACAGTATTACCATTCAGGTCAAGCTGTCCTTTTGAAGTAATAGTTCTGTTCATCTCTTAAGAAATTACCATTCAGACATTTTGCTCAGTCACGAATCGATTATAACATTTGCATTCTAGTATTTGTAATATACGAGAAATGCTTGATTACCTGTAACCTACCTACTAATCGACCCTCATACCAGGCCCTTACGACAGTAAACATTTTTTATTATTATCCTGCAGGATTTATTTTTGGGATTAAAAGTAGTCTATGTGTTAATAGTAACAAACATATAAACATCCTAATATACAAATCTTTAGATTTATAATATTAGTAAGTTTTTCATGCTCAATCATTTGTAGATGAAATCTTTGACTGGCAAAATGAGTGAGTGAGAGTTTGACTAGTAGGTACCTATATATGAAATTTAAGAATATTTCTGTATAATTTAATAAAAAGCTATAATGTAATCTTACAGTACTCTTCATAATATAGTTACTCGTTAGTTCTTACGTTAGTAAGACTAAAAGATATGGCGATTATAATCTTCCTGGTCTATTTGTTACAAAGGACAGTTTAGCTTAAAATCAGAAATAAAAATTTTCGTGTTCGTGTGATGCAAAGTTTTAAAGATACAAAAATTAAAATTTTAACTACTTACGACTTTGTAGTGAAAAATGAAAATCAAAAATGACTGCGCTTAAAGCTTGTAACTTTATAGAGCAAAGAGAAAATCCAAAGAAAATTTTATAGTAAAGGAATAGATGTATTCTTCGAATCGATTCGAAACAAATGTTTCATAGATTATAAATATTACACAACTAGTCGACCCATGTGACTGCGTCCGCGTATACCATGTTATATTAGGCAAATATGTACAAAAGTTTTTCCTACGGGAATAGCATTTCTTGTAGAAAAACTTTCATTTCACTTCTATGACTTTATAATATATAAAAAAAATATATGTATAGATATAGATTTTACATACTATATATATAATTATGTAACCTAACATCATATTTTGACAAGTGTAAAGACTATAATTGTGTGAGAATTTATTCTCATTCTCACTATGGAGTTCCAGTTTCCAAACAATTTTCGGGTTACAAAACGCAAATATGCACAATGTATTAAACGAGCTTAGAAAATACATTTATGTCGTACTAGTCGACCCGTCCCGACTTCGCCCGGGTGCAATTTAAATCGTGTATTTAGCCGTAACCGCTATGTACCTGCATTTTATATCTGTAATATCTTCGAAAATATTCATTTAAATTTCATGCAGTAAAGGGCCATATTGATCTATATAAAATGCACAATGTATTTAAGGTACCTCATTGGATAAGGATTAATGCTGAATTGTTTAAAATCACTTCGTAAATAAGCCAATATTTCTCGTAAAAAGTAAAGGATAAAAAATGGTTATTGTGAGTTATCCCTAAGAGATAGACATATACCATCAAGGACTTTTTTGTAGACCTTTTTAAGGTGCACAATACTGTAGTATATTATTTTGATGTATCTCGTAGGGTTCAGCCAGCGTTTGCAATGTAAACGCAAAAAAATGTATTTATTTACGACATCACATTAGAAACCTCTAAAACTATCAGTGTTTCTCAACTGTAATATGTATGTATTATACATATAAACCTTCCTCTTGAATCACTCTATTAAAAAATCGCATTAAAATCCGTCGCTTAGTTTAAAGATCTAAGGAAGCGACTTTGTTTTGTACTATGTAGTGATTAACTTCGTTCGGCAAAAACATCCTATATGTACAGACATTTGATAAGTTACATTTTATTATATATAAAGATTAAAATTCGTAAACTTTCCATAATGTAACTTTACGGTAACAAAAAAAATGAAAGGCTATCACTTAATCTGCAACTGACCTATTAGGAAAGAGGGTACTGCATGTAATTAAGCACATAGAGGGCAATTATACTCAATAGATTGGCAACATTACGAATGTTACATCAAAATTTGTTTCGCAATATGTTTTTAACACCTCAAATTTTGAAATAGAAAGGTTATTTATTTGGTCCAAATGTATGCTAATGTTGTGAAATCAAAAAGTATGTAATTACATGCGTAGAGCTCAGGAACTCTGTTTAATTATTTTTTAATTACGCATGACTAAAATATTTTGAAATTTCCCCAATTAAATACTTGGTAACACTTATAATTTATATTGTTTTTTTCTAATTTTTCGATACTTTTAGTCTATACTTAAACAAACAATATTTTAAGAACAATAATATAGTAACTTCGATGACTTACATTTTATAATTTCACTAGCGACGCACTTCCAGCTTCGCACGGTTTTTTTCTTTATTAAAATATGCATGTATTATACATATAAACCTGCCTCTAGAATCACTCTATCTATTAAAAAAAAACCGCATCAAAATCCGTTGCATAGTTTTAAAGATCTAAGCATACATATGGATAGCGGGAAGCGACTGTTTTATACTATATAAAGAAAGTAATCAATTTGTTACCTTTTAAACAGATTGGGACTTGTGACCCAGGTGCTAGTTTACATTGACTTAATTAGGTATCAAAATAAATTCATTCAATTTCTTATTATATTCTAAACATAATTTAAAGCTTTTACTTAAATTTAATAATTATAAAATTATTTGTAAATGTCTTGTCTAGTCTATTACAGTCTCAAATATACAATATACAAAAAATATACCAATATTATTACTCTTTTAGGTATTATGTAGATTTTTATTATGATTTACTTTCTTATAAACTATGTATGGAACATACAAACTTTCGAGATTGTTACTGTTTCACGCAAAAACTACTGAATGGATTTCAATGAAACTTTACAATAATATAGCTTATACATCAATACAACATATATGCTATATATATCAAGATATTGTGTGAATTGTCCAAAATATAAGGATAAGTGTAGTACAGGCGTGCGGTGCTGTGCGTTAGAGCTACACGTGTCACATATAGAATGTATAATGGAAATGTATATCTTATATACTCCTAAAAAAACACACAATCCGCGACAACATATATCTATCTTATATAGCATTATAGCTACTAAAATGTAAAATTAAACCTAAACAATCGTGGTAAGTTGCACCCGGGCGAAGCCAGAAGGGGCGACTAATCGATTATAAAACCTTTTGAACTTATAGAAAAAACATTATAGTATAGAAGTAGTAATCTTTTAAAAAAAAAAAAAAAAGAAGTAGATATACGCACTTTCACATTCTACTCATCCGTCTTGTAGGGTCTAGAATCCTAACTGATTTATTACTATCATTAAAACTCTATAATAGACATGAAAATCCATATAACATTTAATTACTTTTTACGTAACAAGAAAATAATGGATTTTCATATAATCAGAGCTTTTACAGGAAATATACATAGTTTTTTTATAGTATGGTAGATTAGGTGCAAACCAGCAGATGGTCCACCTGGTGGTAAGTGGCCACCATGGCCCATAGACATGGACGTCCTTGAAGATAGAGTGGGGAGGGGAGCGATGAAATGCTGCGGTTACAGCGAACCCTGAGCAAGAGCCGCAGCATTAATGGGATGGGAGAGGGAGGCGGTAAGTCTGCCCCACATGCGGCTCGACCGGCTCTCTCTCTCTTACGATGGGAAATGGTTTTAAAATATAATTTCCAAAATCTAGGAATTAATGATATCTGAGGGTGAGTTTGGTTTTTGTTTTTGATAGTTATCTGATACTTAATTTATTTGTTCACATCACAGTTTTGTGATTTACCCTCCAAATAAGTCTATCAGGAACTTTATCAGCAAGTAGTGAAAAGGTCGTCTTTTAAAGTTCTTTGAAATAATAATGTTAGCAACACCGTTTATAAATAAGTATCAGCGGGTAGTTCATTTTATCTTATTTCGTGTAGGCAATATATAACTTTCGTTCCGATGGGATTAAACCTGTTTGTCAAGTGGTATCGCGCAGTACATATTATAATACTGAGACTAATAGTGTAGTGTTGTTTGGTGGCGTGCTGCTAGGCCCCCGTTGTCGAGGAACACGTGAGTAATATTCATTATTATTTTAATTTTCGGTAGCAGTCAAGCGGTGGAAGTGAGAGTTTGTGCATAATAGAAGACGTCTACTCCTGGGTTTCAAGCTCCAAGTACTGTTCAGCGTTCATCTAGATTACATGTTAATATTGTCGTTTGAGTGTTACTCCAATATTATTAATAATATTTAAAATTTCTAGTTTGTTCTATTTTTTTAGTATTTTTAGAATAAATCATCAACTTCGTATATTTTATTACTTTTCTGTCTGGTTTTCTGACGGTTAGTGATAATTATAACTTATGAATGGAAGCCAATGCAGCTTTCACTTCAGAACATATTCTGAGGAAGTTTGTGGTCTGGTCTGGTGTTTCACTATAGAAAATCTTTAACAGACGTCAGTCTGTGTATTCGTATTAAAAAATATTTATAGGTAGTTTTGATTAAAGTTCATTTAATGAATGTAAATATATCTTTATCTTAAAAAATCAATTAAAAATACATTGTTATTCGCGTCAAAATGCTCGTCAATTAAATGATGAGCAGTGACGTCATTCTTTCATTTGTTGGATGAACAATCATGGATTGTAGTTAATAAATTTGTAAATAAAATATAAAGTAACATTACATAATTAATTAAAGGTTACCGAAAAAAAAGGAAGTTTACTAAGTTGTGACGTCATTCGGTTGACGTTTATCCTGGTGTGGTGGATTGGTGTATCTTGTCGTTTAATTTTATTAAAAAATATTGCTTACATTTATGAATCCTATTTATTACGTAAACGTGTCGTTTTAGTAATTCCTTTTTATTGCTAACTTAAATGAAAAGTAATTGAATATGAAACATACAGGTTCAAAGCCAGTAACTTGTTTTACTTATATAGAATCTTGTCAAGTAAAATAAAAGTATACAACTAGTTTATAAGTGTATGTAAACAGCATGACCTCCCGGCCATCGACTTGTAACGTAATCGCAACGAAAGTGAATCCGTTTTGCTTTCTGAATGTAGTTCGATAAATTATCATATTTATATATATTGACATTGACATAAGGATAATGACACTGACACCACTTTTACTATGGAAAAACCTGAATATATTGAATATACATTAAAATCTAGAAAATAAAAAAATTAACGATATCATTTTATGATGTAAAAAGTTATATGTGACACTGACCTTTTTTGTTGCTCCGTTGCTGCGTATTTATGCGTAAAAAAGGCTTTTTTAAAAAATCATTTTAAAAAAGCCTTTTTTATTTCCATGACAATAACAAAATTAAAAAATATATGTATTTTATGTTATCTCAGATCTATATATACAAGTCATGGCTCCCTTTCGGGTAAAGGCCTCCTCCATTTTTCTCTGTCGTTAGTTATTCTTATCCAGTCTCTTCCTGCCAGTTGAAATATATCGTCTATCCCGAACCTGTCCATTTTGTCACTCGTTTAGGCCATCTTTCTTCAGAAGACCGGAGATGTGTCCTGCCCATTTCCACTTCAGGCGTTGTGCGCGTCTATCAAATTAGTTTTGTGTCTGATTATTGTACTATTGACTTTGTCGATGGTCTTGATGCCAAAGATGCTAGTGAAATATTTAATTACTAGTCGAACCGCGCAACTTCGTCAGCGTAATGCTCCGCTCCTATGGATCACAGCGCGATGATATATAGCCTATAGCCTTCCTCGATAAATGGGCTATCTGACACTGAAAGAATTTTTCAAATCGGACCAGTAGTTCCTGAGATTAGCGCGATCAAACAAACTAAACTCTGCAGCTTTAGGTATATATTAGTATAAGATTCCTTATTGTAATGCAATTTGTTACGTACAACATTTCATTTTCAATACATTGTTATATTTTATTATTATTCCACTAGAACTCTGAATTTTTCCAGGATAAAAAGTAGCTTATGTGTTAATCATGGTTATAAAGTATCTCTGTGCCAAATTTCATTGAAATCCGATCAGCCGTTTTGGTGTGATTGAGTAACAAATATCCAAACATCTAACATATAAACTTTCATACATAAAATGATAAACAGATTGACATATTATTTAGTAATTTTTTTTCTTGTTTCGTATAGTATCTCATATTATTTTGATAGAATGTTTTTTATATATAAACACATACTTAGATTATTTATTTATCGATCATTTCTTTTTCTAACTACAACTTGAATTAAATTATCATTAACCGACTCATATCTTCATCATCAATATTCAATCAAATTTAAGAAGTTAAGCCCAAAAATGTTAAAAAAATTATATAACATCGAATTGGGAACGTCCTCCTTTTAATGAAGCCAGTCAATAACTTCTTTAATATGTTTTTTCCTCAAATTCTCCAACGTAACGAACATACTAAAGATAAATAAATAATTGAGTAAAGCGGATTATTAGAATGTGTCTTAATTTTACTTCCGAGATGCGAGTGAGTGAGTGGAAATACACATAACGAGCATTGAGTTATATAATATCTTGTGTCAGACGCTCAAGAAGGTTAAACGGAACTGAACGGTTTTTGAACTGTCTGTTAAAACATTTACTATTTAGGTAAAGATTTCCAAAATTATTGATATAAAAAAAAATTCGGAAAACTTTTGTACCTATACATTGATATAGGTTACGGTTACTTTGCCAACTGCAAAAAAAAATTAATGGTTTTTAGATCTTACTGAATTTCATTATTTGTAAGTTAGTAAGAACCATCCAATAAGTTTTGATTCCGTGGCTAACAACAAAGTAATGATATAAGATTTTTAAATGAATTATTTATTCAAAAACGGGTATTAAAAAAAGGTAGCCTTTAAACCTTTGCTAATTATTCAAAATATACAAAAAAAAAATTGACTAACTTAGAGGCCGTTCTAGCATTATGTTAGCTACCCTCCGCCCCCCATGCTAACAAAAGAAAGCAAAGCCCTAACCCCTCCCACCTTGCTTACATAAACTGATGCATTTTTCTCCCTCTCCTTCTGAGATTGCGTACATAGGTAATCATCATGCAGAACCCCTAAATGTCATCAAAAATAAGCAAAGTAAGGACACGGTTACGTAATATTTGAACGGCCCCTTACGTATTTTTTTTTAATTTAAGACTCCCTAAATGTTATATCGAAAATAGTATAGCCAGTGTCAGATAAAAACAGAAAGCATGGTGTGTAGGTATATTGTTATGTAAAATCACACTGAACCTTTGCTCTAAAGTTGCGTAAAAAAAGACAAAATGTCATGAACTTCCTTGACTTGGTCTTGGAAAGAAAGCTAGCAATTAAACAGTTCTGGGAAAATGTAGAGTGATGAAAAAACTTGAAACGATGTTATTTATCTACTCTTAATTAAATTTTCCCGTAGATCAAGAAATATCAACATTTTCTAATTGAAAATATTCTACTATCTTTATTTGTCTGTACACTTAGATCTTTAAAACTACGTACACAGGTTATTCAAGATAAACGTTTATATTACGTATACATGATATTTTTAATTTCGTAATATCTTTTGAATGGAATGTCCGATTTCAATAATTCAAAAAGGAATCAACAGGTATTGAAACAGTCTTGAATAACAAATAATTTATTTGAATAAGAATTAATACAATGGTATAACATGGTCTGATTTTGATAGGCATTTCTATCAACTTTTAAAATATAAAAAAGTAGTTATAGTGATATAACTACAATAGTTAGACATATGGTCTCGCGGAGTTTTTTGTAGATATTGATACGTTCTATAATATTGTAGAACATATTTTTGTTCTGTCATCAATACTTTCTGCAGTGCATGCGATGAAAGACATTTTATGGCAAATTTTTTTACACCTTGGGTTGGTTTTAGTAAGAATTTCTGAGAATCTTTAATTTTTTCTAGTAATAAATATAGCCTATGTTACTCAGAGATAATGTAGCTTTCTAATGGTAAAAGAATTTTGGAAATCGGTCCAGTTGTTTTTAAGTTACATACAAAAATACAAATCTTTCCTCTTTATAATATTATTGTAGAAAAAAGCATATTATAGTCAAGAAACCATGCGAATCCAGGGCGGGTCGACAGTTTTCCAATAAATCCAATTCGTTTGAACATCGGGTACTAATGGTAATTCTCAAAATCTCAGCACAAGTCTATGAATAAGGCAACAGTCAGTCCTTACGTAATTGCATATGCGTCATTTTTGGTTTTTGAGAGTTGCCGGATATCCAGGTGATGCAACTTTTGTATAAACTATTTGGCATACTTATTTTTAAGATTCCATTGAATATTCCATTGCAATAAATAACAAAAACTTACACGAAAGTTGTAATACTTACTAATAACTGCATAATGAAACTACAAAATACGATCTAGTGAATGACGTCATGACAGTTAAACATCATTTTATTTTATTGAACTTTACTCTGATATATTATCACCTTCTAAATCGACCCCCGGGTTGATGACGTCGTCCATTAAAAAAAACGGGCATACTATATAACGGTCTGGGGAATTTTACTTTTTTTTTTTGGGTTTCGAAATTGTGTATATGTTTACAAAGGGGTCGATCTACACACGAATAACATACTAAGTGGTCTACGCGTCGAATAAATTTGGGAATTTTTGTACAAAACGTGTTCATGGAATAGTTTTCAAAATCGATTATCATGTAGATTATAGTAAAACTCCTCAATATAGATAAAGTTATTACGTAAGCATTAATAGGGGGTGGGTTTTGCTTCGCTTATCTTTAATGACATGGATGGAGGGGTCTGCATCGTGAATACGTCACTAATAAAAAGTAAACACGTACACAGAAATGAGAGTAAGGCCTTTAAGAGTAGTTTAATAACAGATTGCAATACATGTGCCTACCAATGTTTACTTCAGCATGAGATGGGGGGTTAGGGCTTTGATTACTTTTGCTAACATGTAGGACAGCAAGGGTTATTGTAAAAAAATTGCTTACCCCTTATATTAATAGACAAAAGATTCAGTTTAGTGTAAAGTACGGAACCCATAACATTTATTTACATACTGCCACAAGATTGCTTGCACTTGGTAAGTACGATAAAGATGGAACAAACATTATATAATATAATGACATACAATTTCCCTTTTTAGTACATGTTTTGGCTGTATGAATAATAATAATATTTAAAAGTATTTACTATAAATATTTTGACGAAAGTTTACGTCAATAGCTCATACGTCATAATACTATTAGAGTGGACGTTAAACATTATGTTTTCCTGAAGTCCTGTAAGAAGCTTCACACTTTTGAAAAATAGATTTACCGTGTGATAGAGAGAACTACAGCTCGAACTGATTTTACCTACGCAACATTAAGAAAATCGTCCTTTCGTAATCCCCTGTTTCCTCCTCGAAATCTGGACCGATTTTAATATTTATTTCGTTAAAATGCAGTACTGGGTCTAAGCTATGCCCGTACGTTTTGCTTTTTTGGTTTATGTTAGTAATAATTAGTTTGCTGGATTTTTGCAAATGTAAATAAAAAAATCGTTTATTTTAAATTTTTAAAGTTTTTTTTCTATTATATTAATCAAATAAAAAAAACAAAACGTACAGTCATGGGAGAGGTACGTATATATCGCATGGTATTTTTTTTCTTCTGTAACTTCATTATTCTAGGAGGAAACAGGGGACTACGCTTGTATGAAAAAAGTGTCGACTGATTTCCTCTTAAATCGCCTGTCGAAGAATCTAGAATAGTCACTGACGTGGAGAAGCGATGGCCGAAAATAAAGTAAATTGGTAAAAAATGAATTAATTCGTAATAATTTTATAGTCCCCCAAACTTAACTGTCCTGGCGAGAGAGTCGCTGTTATCGCATTTGGTGTCGCCAGTAAAAATACATTTTGCAATCAACTAAGTAAACTAAGCAGAGCTTGTATGTACTTATAGTACTAGTTAATAGATATTATACTAATACATTTTTTGTAAATTGCGAAATTGTGTATTGCGAATGGCAGTCAGATTGACATTTTAAAATGGCGTCACAAATTCATTAGTTCCACTTTTGACCACCGGGTCAGATAAATTTGTGGGACTATACTTTTCATATTCTCAACTAGCCGACCTGCGCGACTTCGTTCGCGTGTTGACCCGCTCCTATGGCTCGTAGCAAGATGTTAAATAGCCTAAGTTACTCCTTGTTACACCAGCCATCTACCAGTGAAAGTCCCGACAAAATCGGTCCAGCCATTTCAGAGATTAGCCGGTACAAACAGACAAATAGACAGACAAAAATAGTAAAAAATGTTGTTTTGGTATATGTACTGTGTGCGTGTATACATCCATATGTATTCAGTAAAAAGCGGTTATTTTAAAATTACAAACAGACACTCCAATTTTATTTATTTGTATGGATGTACCTAATAAAGTCGTGGCGGGCCATTAAAAGTATGACTATCCCTTGTTTTACATCCTGATATTCCCATTGAAACCGTACCAACTGTAAATACATACTTAGAAAGGTATTTAAAATATTATTTTTTACTATAAGCATAAATAAAGTGTACAAATCGCTAAAACATAAGTACTAAGTTGAAGTACTAATTTTATCTATGGTTAATATATTACTCGTCAAAATGTAGCTGATAATTTTGATGACATTGGATTTAGGGTATGTAACTCTAAAATAATTGGAAATGGTGTAATACTGGAAATGTAATGTCAACAAACCTCAGACCAGTAGTAATATTGTGATGGAACCAGTAATCATTGGATCCAAGCGAGCGTATATTTTTCACTTAACTAATGTCTATTGCTTACTTCCTTTTAAGACATTTTTATTTCACCTATAATTTATACTACACTATGACATCGTGTAAATCTATGTATTTAGTAATGTTTTGTAGATGTAATTTGTATTTGTTTAATACAACTACACACTGATGCAATTTACTAATAAGGAAAATTAAATTTGTAATAATCAAAAAAAAAAATTTATGTTTATTACATCCCCAGTGATTTGGACAAAATAGTAAATGTAGAGATGTGTAAC
This sequence comes from Limenitis camilla, assembly GCA_905147385.1. Classification (NCBI taxonomy): domain Eukaryota; kingdom Metazoa; phylum Arthropoda; class Insecta; order Lepidoptera; family Nymphalidae; genus Limenitis; species Limenitis camilla. Next base: position 3,347,448 of record LR990232.1, on the reverse strand, counting down.
TCAACGTTTATACTTTTTTATGTGTTGACTTTTTTAGTGAATTCAGCGTCAGTAGGTCAGTGTGATTCAGACGTTGGATTCGAGATCGATAGGTAGTGGATTCAAATCCCAGTCATTGGACTACTGACGTGGCCCCCTCCTAACACAAGCATTTTAGCTTACTTGCAGAGGTTAAGGTATACTAGTAGTTTAAATCCAAACTGCTAGTAAACTTTAAAAAAAATAATTCATAGAAAATTTGTTCTGAGAATAATGAACGAAAAGAAAAATCGGTTTAATTTATTTATTAACTTGATAATTTATTATACTGATTTGTAAGTATTGCCATGATAAAAAGTTTTAAATTTTAAATTCTGTTGCTCATAGTAAATATTGTAAGAGTGCATAAATAAGATAAAATAAAAGCAATCAAATAAAAAAATTATAAGAACTCCGTCGTACTTGTATATTTAATAAATATTTATGAACATTATGCAATGTATAATATTTAAATATTATTTAAAAATTTATATTTTTAGTATATGGGTGTAATTGGATAAATATGTATAGATTTTGAAATAACGTTGACATCAATTTTAGTATAACATTTCTTGTTGCCGATTGACATACTTTTGCTTGTTATATAACTGTGGATGTAACTGGAACTAATTTCGTACATTTAAATTTTAAAAGGATAATAAATTAACAAATCGGTCAAGTGCGTGTCAAGTTACAAATGAAGTTCCGGATCAAAATAAAAAATGAATAAATTCAAATTACTGCCAAAAAAGGAAAGTATTTAGAGTTAGTAAGTGTCGCTACATTTTAAATAATTTATGTTATTTTAAACAATATCCGCTATTGGGGCTAGTAAGTTTTAGAAATTACATTTTTTTTTCTTTTTTTTTAGACAAATAGAAGTATGGATCACATACTACTGATATTTAACACCTTCTAGTATGCTAAATGCTTGTGTTAAGAGAGGTCCACACCACGCTCGCTAATCTTAACTTTTGTACAATATTATAATTGTAAACTATTGTCATTTGTAATATACTTCCGAGTTCCGATATTTTATCGTGCGTCTAAAAACCACAATAGTGTTGATGTCACTGAGCGTTTAACTTTCGCTTTCAGTAAAGGCAACGTAGATTCCTTAGATATTTCGTTTTGATTATATTTATATACTAGCCGACCCGCTCTTGCTCCGCTGAGCAGTATTCAAACTATTCACTCACTCACTTACACACTCAATCATTTAATCGTTCATAATCTATCTGCAACTATGTGTCACATATCTCGCATCGTTAAGGCAGTGTTGGTGAGAAACGTTTTCGTTTGGCCGTTTTTTCTCCGAATTACTTTACAAATCCGACTACTACAAAAAAATCTTTTTATTTTACAGGTTAATTTTAGTTTTTTAATTAAAGTTTATGTAGTCTATGACACTTACAAATAATGTGAATTTCTAATGGTAAAAGAATTTATAACACAGCTCTACAAATAGAAACTTTTTTTCTGTTGCCCTGGATATCATCGCGAATTTTTACGTTTTCAAGTGCCCAGAATACGAATATATTCATGAAAGTACTGAATGTGCTCGTATATTCATGATTTTTGCATATGATTGCATATTTTTTTTGATGCTCCTTAAGTACGACAATTGATGAAAGTCTCAAATTTTATCAAAGTTATGACTGTTCCGGGAAGTGAAGCTCAGAAAAGGTTTGTGTTGGTTGTCGAAAATTTCCAAGTTACCATAAAGCAGCAAATTATGAAGAAATCGTGCAAAATATGCTGAAAAACTTTCAGACTTTAGGAGCAAATATGAGTATTAAGTTACACTATCTCCGCAATTATCTAGATAAAATTCCGGATAATTTAGGAAATTATAGTGAGGAACAAGGAGAGGGGTTCCGTCAAGATCTAAAAGTGTTGGAGGAAAGATATCAGGGTCGATGGGATTGTCTCATGATGGCAGATTACTGCTGGTCTTTAAAAAGAGATTGTCCCCTGAAAAATTATAAAAAAAAGCTCATAAAAAGCGTTTTATGGAAATATAAAATATATTTACGACATTTTCCTCTTTTTTAACTCCGATGTATCCTAATTTCTTAAAACATAACTGTCATTAAAAATATATATGTTATTTTGTTTCAACTTTTTTTTAATTTTTGTAATGTAAAATGAAAATAAAGATTTTAAAAAAATCAGAGCAAATCTTACAAAATCATTGATAGTTTGTGGGCATAAATAGACCCAAAATCATTTTCATATCTAGGGCAACAAAACCACTGTAGACCAGTGTAATATGTATGGTATAGATAATTACAAGATAAAGTTAGTCCGATAATTAACTTAAGTGTAACTTAAGTAAATAAACAAGATATCGTTAATTTTATTTACTAGAACTCCAAAATAGATCCGAATTGAAACATAATATAGCTTTTATCTCGAATGAGAAGCTCAATATTTTTATTACAAATAAATTTTTTGTAGGTTCCACGTTTCTGATGGCGCTGTAAGCTAGTTTATTGATATAATTCAAGATTGGACAAACATAATAACATAAATTAGACGTACACATTGGACTATTTATGTTCTTTATTTATCTTGTTATATATTAATTTTACTTTAAATATTTAAAAATATAAGTTATTTCATATAAGAACTAACTTAAATTATACACCAAGTCCATACACAGTTTATGGAATTTGGTTTATGATGCAACCTTGACACTACAAAATACATATACTAAGGATATTTTAAAAGTTTTATACTTTCTCACATTTGTAAAATAAAGAAATAACTGAACAATTCTCGAGCATGTAAAATAATAGTATATAATTTATTTTATCGCTGTAGTAATGGCCGCACAGTGTTTACTCGTAGCGGAAGGTAGTTGTAGTCTAGCTGCGGTCGCTCCGCACGTTTCACTTTCGCTTTTCACTGCCAAGGCGACATGTATTTACTGATATTACGTATAAAACCGATAAATATTATTTTTTTACCTGTGGGGCAGTAATAAAATATTGTTGAATGAAAATGGGAAGATATTGTTTTAGAGTTTACTTGACACTTATCATTATATTGCGGATAAGTATTTATACATTATTATAATAAATATGGCCTTAAGCTATCACTATAAAATTCTATCAAAATTTGTTTAATAGTTTTAGCGTGAATGTAACGTGAATTCTGTGTGTCAGACTAGACAGAATAGAGAAGAAACAGAATAAACAGAAAAAATACAAAAGGTACATGGAGAATTAATTGTTATAATTTTTTTTCGCAAATGTTCTATTATCTTTAAAATAATACATATTAAAGTAAATTACCAGTTTTATTTAAATTGAATTAAAATATGATCATCCATTTCTATCTTCGCTTTTCAGTATTTATAACTAAATACGGTTTCTAATTCTAATCATAGTTGACATAACGTTGTAATGTCATTTTATTTCCTACGCAATCAGTAACAAAAACACATAATTATATTAATTTCCTATAATATAACTATTTCATAATTTATATAATTAGGGTCAGCTTACACAAGGAACACAATTCTTGTTCCCACGAGACCACACTTCCTTATTTATATGTCGGATATTATTAAATTACTTGTGGTTAATAGATCACACCTTATGTAATATTGTCCTTAATTATTATTGATGGTTTTACTCAATCACGCAAAAACAGCTAAATTTCCTCCGGAACTATTTATAGTTCCTGCGGGATAATAATAAAATGTGTTTATTTATAGCCAGAACATATTTAAATATAAATGTACTGAATTTTTTTTTTTTTTCATAATATAATGTTTACCATTATAATATTATTTATAGCATGATGTAATTTACAGCTGAACAATGTTTTTTTGACGGTTGTAAAAAAACGGGAAAGGCGCAATGTTGCTAGTTTTAAAAAAAATCCCAACTTTTAGGGAACAAATCAAATAGTGGCCAACTGATCGTTTGTTATTTGTTTTCTGACAAAAAGTCATGATTTGAATCTCGGCAATTTTAAATGACTTGGTTTCAAGTTGTGATGGGAGGTTACCTTTTAATAATTTCTTATAGTTTTATTGTGCTTTTTGTTCTTTCCCCACGTGTTAAAAAACCTATTTTAAGTTAATATTTTTAAGTCTAAAGTCGGCAGTGGAAAAAATGGCTATTCCTTAGTAGTAAAGTAAATGTTTGCTGCAGTTTTAATATCGGACACGCCTCAAAAAATACTTGCTGTTAGGAAAAAAGTGACTACTTTTTGTTCATAAAATTTGGATAGACTTCCGAAATTAATGGTATTAAATATTTTAGAAAATTTTTAACGTATATTACTCTCAAGCTAAATGATTTGTATAACGATTTATGTAAACATGGCTTTTTCAAAAGAGCGACTGTTGAGTTTCTGGCCGGCTCTTCCCAACAGAAAACTGCTGTCCGAGCTGGTGGTAGCTTCAGACAAACTGACTGACCGACCAATTTTTGACGTATCAAAAGTACTTTTAGGTATATAAAAGTCTAATTGAAATAAAATAGTTTGAGTTTGAGTATAGTTGTGCGAGCTAACCACAATTAAACTTACTAATGTCATATTGAATGGAGAAATTTAGAAGGGAGATTGGTCGGCAAAAAATAAGTCTTTATTTGATAATTAATATGATGCGTTCGCACAAAACGTATTGCACTTTTTAAACGATAATTCATCACTATTTGTTAAGAATTTAAAATGTCGTCTCCCATGATGTCTTTATAAGACGTTCGATTACTTTCATTTTTATTTGTGAACGTGACCGGATGTGTGTACTTAAAGACAGAACGTAATGACGAATATGTATGTGTAGTTTATTTAGATGTATACCCATTGGAATGGCTTTTTTTAATTAATAAAAATAGCTATGTAATATATTTATTTGACCCGACTCTTTGCCTGAAATGTTTATATAATTCATTAATTTGGGAGAATGAGATTATTCAATATGATGTGATGACCAGATGGACTGCGGTTATTCTAACTTACATTTATTACAACTACGTATTACAGTTGCGTGTATTGCATGTCATAAAGTAAACAGAAAACAAAATGATTATTCTGTCTAACTACACTATTGATCCATATTTCATCGGATTGCGTGTTTTCTTTTTCACTTGATGGTCTTCATTAAAATTCTTGTAAAATACTTAAAGATTTGAGTTCTTAAAATAAAATAAAAAAAAATCAGTAATAAACTAATTCTTTTCAGTTCTGGATATGCATGGTGTGCATGGCGACCTCTATGGCGGCGCCTGTACCTCTCCAACTGGACATCATCGACATGGCCGCCATCAGCAGAATGTCTCCACAACAGCTCGAATCATTAGCTGAAGGTTTAGCAGCGGAGGAAATCATGAGGTACTAATACTTGAGAATAATTTAAATGAATTTGTGATCTTTTCTGTAACTTATCCAAAAATAATAATTCAGGACAAAACGATCATCAGCCAAAGATTTAACAACAGCAGTAGTGGCCAAAGCCTCCGAGGGGATACAAAGTAAAATTGGTCTATTAGGCCAAGCATCAGCAGGAGCTGTGTCTTTTATATCATCTGCATCTGCTAAATCTGGACATCAGGATCAAGGATATTCATATGAACCTGTAAGTCCATTCATTTATTAGAAGCTTTGTGATCTATCTTACCAAACCTTAATTAATTGTTGATTCTTTTCAGCATAGTGAAAAGACCGATTTCTTAGGTCTGAAGAAGTCGATATTATACACTCTTTTCCAAGCTGTAAAAGCTATTACCGGTGGTGTAACCATTTTGAAGGGACAGCTCATTAAGGGCGGTGGTGCTTTAGCTGCAACCCTTGGTAAGGTTATCTCATCTAAGGGAGACGTCGTCAGTAATTTTGGAAAGAAGATCGTCAGCTCAGCAGCTTTAAGTGATAAGAAACATGTCTGTAAGTTGAAAATGAAAACTCTTATTTAAAATGTCCTCTGTTTAGTTCGTCTTAAATTCATTTGCTTTAAATCTTAGTTAATTTTCTTATAATTATACAATACTCTTCCCGAATCAGATGTATAAAAAAATAAAAAATATTTCTTTCAGATTTGTGTCTTTTAAATAACAAAGACACAAGCGATGAATATGTAGAACTAATATTGGTCGAGGAATATCATAATATCCATATTCAAATAACAATATACACACTTTACGACTATACATTTGCAATAGATAATATTTTATGTTGTAATAGTGTATTTCAAATATCTTTTAATATGTTTAACTTTATGAATGAAATTGCAGAATAAAAATAAGATTGATAAAAGATACTTAGCAATTAGTGGTAAAAGATGCTCTAGTGTGGCAACACTAAATACAATGTTCATAGTATTTAATCTGACACAGTAGTCTTGGGCCTAGTCGGTCACCAAAAAGAGCGTTTCTTTTAGTTCGTTTTCCAATGGCGAACTAGTTCGCTCTTTTAGTTCGAACGAACGAATAAAATCGTCTTTTTCAGACATAGTTATGGGTTTGTAGTCTATGGTTTCGGTCTATTTTTCTCTTCTGTCAACTATGTGAAAAGGATATCTGTGGATCAGTTACCTCTTTTATTCTTTGTGATTTTTTTTACATTTTTTTTTGTAACTTTAATGAAACTAAAAATTTCCATTTTAATATTCCAGCAACAGCAGTGTACGGCCCACCACCCACCTCTCACATAGAGTATGGCCCACCAAGCGCATACGGAGCGACTGCACCACAATACGCACATTCTGCTCCATCAGCACCCTCTGCTTTCGCTCCTCATAAATATCCTGCGCATTTAGATGGTAAGTTAAATATTAATTCATAATATAGATCACACTATGCGTTAGGTGCCCAGATTGATAGTGACTAATTTGATAAAACACTGTTTACTGACCATTTGCTAGAACTGGTCACTTATCCTTATCTTCTAATCTAAACCTTTTGGATCATTCTCTTGATGCCGTGTTCTATCATGTTGGCCCATATTAATGGCCACCTAACCTATATATTTTAAAAGATTATATTAGGTGCGCAGTTTTATTAAACTGATCAGTGTTAAACTGGGAAACGAACCTAAATCTTTTTATCAAACTATTTATCTTACAAAAATCTTTCAAAAGATTAGGTTAGATGGCCAGTTCTATCAAATTGGTCACTATCACACTGGCCACCAAACCTACGAAAGAGGTTAGGTGCCCAGATTTTTCTATTCTATATTACTTTCTTTATTTAGAAAATAACAATAGAGAATTTAAATATAAAACCCCAATAAAATAAAGCAATTTTGATATAACTTTCACTGATGTAAAAGATTAAACGCTTTGCCTCAGTTGCGCGGGCGCATGTTAAACCTTAAAGTAGAAAAACTCTTAAGCTTATTATCATAGCATTAGCATTATTTAACGCGAATTCACTGGATAGTTATATAACCAGTAAATAACCAAATATTTAACTGAACTAGCTTACCGGAACTGTTAACGTCTTTATTTTGTTTTAATTTTTTTTACCAGAAACTAGTATAGACGTAGATTATTATTACTTAATTACTATAAGTTTTTAGCTCAGAAACAGCCAAACATTCTTTTCGATTATTACTGATATCCACGAAAAAAAATATGAAGACTTTTATTTTATTGAAAACAAAATTAAAGCTATTTATTTAATTTATTGTTTTTTTTAAATACAGCTCTAAGTTTTTGGTACAGGAACCAATGAAAACAGACCCTTCTGTGCAAAGAATATACTTAAAATAATTCATCTTATATTAGTCTAATGATTTGTGAATATTTTCTTGCCGTTATATTTCCAGTTTTCTACTTCATATGTAACTTGTATCTATTAAAACTACATTCGTATAACAATAAATCAAGTAAAACACACACATAATATTATAACAGTAATGAGTAATTATGTTTAACTAACCGTTAAATATAAATAGTGAAAGTGAGAATATAACAAAAATTTTAAATAAACTGCTAACTAATAACAATTATAATACGTTGGTTGACTATACAAACATTCATTATACATAAATTCTTAAGACAATCTACTTATAGTTTAGTAAAAAAATATTATTATATTATATAAAATTTTCTTTTATTAATCCACTTCTAAATTTATACGAACAAATTAAAAAGGTTAATTATTAATAATATAACTTGACACTCAGCTAAGTGTCAAATCTATTCTAATATAATATATAAAGCTGAAGAGTTTGTTTGTTTGTTTGAACGCGCTAATCTCAGGAACTACTGGTCCGATTTGAAAAATTCTTTCAGTGTTAGATAGCTCATTTATTGAGAAAGGCTATAGGCTATATATCATCACGCTACGACCCATAGGAGCGGAGCATAATGCGAATGAAGTCACGTGGTTAGGGTATTTTCAAGGTCAATTTATATTTGTTAACAATCGCAGACCCCTAGTTACAAAATTAATACTGATTACTTCGCTCCGCATTAAATAACTGTAAAAGACTCCGAAATTTGACAGCAAAACTGTCATATAGATATTACACTGAAATTGAGTTTTCTGGAACAATAATTTCAATAATTGTCATCTAACATAACGTATTTATTACTTCGACATATTTACAAACAATATCGAACAACAGTTGGTGTAATATTTATATGACAAAGTACCCTTTTTGGACATGGAAAAAATTATTCGTCATTTATTTTATACTGAATATTAAATAATAAATCTATGTCTATACTAAAAATGCAACTGATGTAACGTACTGAGACATTAATCACCTTTCACTTGCTCTCGTGAAAAACAAATAATGATATTTTGATTTTTACGCAACAGTTCAAATTTAATGCTTTTCATGATGGCCTTTAAATATCTTATGTAACGTCAATTTAAGTACTTATAACTTATCGAGAGGTTTCTTTATAACACGAGTAGAAGACAAAATGATCATTCTTTAAATGTAAAGAAATCGAGAAGATAACTTAATCAATTCTATAGGTAGGTGATATTTGCAAGTTTTTCAAATGATTAGAAGTACATTTCTCAAATAATTTATTTTTGAAATCGTCCGCAGAGATTTTATTGTTTGTTAATTTTTCAAGACTACAGTTCTTTAAATTTTTTATGGCATAATGGTGAAAAAAATAACCATAATTATATTCGTTTTTGAAAACCATATTATTCATATATTTAAGAAAAATAAATCAATTAAAATTCTTAATAATTGACCCCACTGTGATTAAAAATATCGCACAAGATTTGTTGAGATTGGACAAATCCAGAAATTATTAAAAACTTGAAAAATATAAAATTACGAAACATAAATGCGGGTTATTCGGATAGCCCAGGTAATGCTCTACTCATAGACACTCGCTTAACACTACTTATTAAACCATTCTCTATATAATTGTTCAGTAACTTTATAAGTTTATACCCTCAACTACTCAATCAGCTGGATCAGTTCTAATCCTAACTAATAGTATGATTTCGAAAGTAACATTTAAAAGACGTATGAAATACTTAGGACACAAACTAAAACGAAAATGTGAATGTGTTGAATCTACTACTTACGACATCTATTGACGAGTAGATAGTGTCTGTCTGTCTGTTACACAGTCAGGATTAAATCTATTTATATATATATGTTTTATCGCGAAAAACACACTAAAGAATACAATTTTGAGTAATACTTAGGCCATCTAGTGAACGATAGATATGATATAGCGATTAAAATGTAATATTAAACCTAAATACCTATAATAATAATTATCGTTAGAGGTAGGTATAGGTAACCTACTGCCTAGTTTTGTAAAATTTACATCAATTTTCAGACTTCCTGGGTTATTCGTGAAAGGAGGAAGGGTTATACAATTACGATAACCATCTGGGTCGAGCCTTTGCTTCTAAATTCTAATATTATATAAAGTTTATGCTAACGATGTTAATGTGGTAGCTGTATGATGTAATGTCTTTTGATCTAATTTAATTATTCATACGATATGGCTGCTCATATATAAGATTATATACAATCTTTAGTTGGTCAAGTATTCGAGTAACCTAGTAAGAAGATACTTCTGAGAAGTAAAACACAATAAATAATAATTATTATCTATTTACTTAGTGAATGAATACAAAAAACTATCTTATTAAAAATATCCTAATAAAAAAATTATTATTTTTATCATTTTTTCACAGAAAGAAATCACTATGTAGGGTGACCATAGATGTTACAATTAAAAGAATATGGCCGTTTTAGTTCGCGAGTATTATTTTAAAATGAAGCGGAGCAATAGCAAGTCGCTAGTCGTTAATATAATTAAAGGCACAAACTACAAATTTTATTTGATTGATAAATATTAATTCAAACTTTATCATATCGGGAGGTCTGAGTTCGATCCCCCACACAGGCACACACCTCTGACTTCTCTGAGTTATGTGTGTTTTAAGAAATTAAATATCACTTGCTTTAACGGTGATGGAAAACATCGTGAGGAAACCTGCACTCCTGAGAATTCTCCATGTTCTCAAAGATGTGTGAAGTCTGCCAACCCGTACTGGGCCAGCATGGATACTATGGCCTAGTACCCTCCTCATTCTGAGGAGGAGACCCGACAGTGGGCCATAGACGGGTCGTGATGATGAATAGCTGATTCGCCCTCGCTGTACTGAGGGAAAATCGATCTTTCCTATGGCAAAGTCGATAGCATGAAATATTCATCGCATCATTCAAATCTTTCTCGAAGTCCATTTTATATTTAATTGTTTTAACTTTTAATAGTTGAACGTTATTTTTCTCATCCTAAGCGTAGCGAAGATATTACATCATACTTCATAACAATTGTCTCAAATATAACAAGTAGGTTAAAGAAGATACGTTACGTTACCGTACGTCCGTCCGTAGAAAAAAGGGAAAGTCAATGTTTATGTTAATAAGTAAACGAGCTTCAAATTTAACAATTTTATCACTTTTTATAAGTAGGCTTTACGTTTTATTTACGTATTATGCCTTTGATTAGATACGCCCATTGATTATATGGTTTTTAACGGTAATTAACGACCTATTACGACTTTGTATGCAAAAAACTTAAGAATTGAGTCCAGGATGAACTGAATTACTCTCCCACTAACACTTCTGTACCATAATAACTAAACTTTCGGGATAAGAATTTATTCAGGCTTATAAAATATGGTTATGCAATATTTGACATAAATCAGTTACCCTTTTTCCAAATGAAAACTGATCACTTCATTGAGATACAAATTTTAGGTCCTTAATATTCAAAATCAGTATAAAACAATATTCTTAAATTCTTTGGAAAATAATTATCTGGAAATTATTTATCAGACAATCCATTGAATAATCTTACTAGTAATTTTATAAACTAACGCTTATCATTTCACTGTAACATATACTATAATATATAATTAATAACAATGCAGTGGTTCCCCAAATGCTACTTCCATAAATTATTAATTTGTCTCACCAAAGTTCAGTGAAAGTAAATTATACCAGTTTACGTATAATCTTGAAATACAAGCGATATTAAAAATATAAATAAAGTATGTCGTGCTCTTCAGAAGACATTTATCTTCCCACTTTTTAATCGGAAGTAAACCTGTATTTAAAAATATGCAATTTTAAAATATTTAACAAGTTTGTTACGCGACTAAGACCTTTTATATCATTTAAATGAATTCTCAATGTTTTTTACTTCCTTACAGCAACGCTTTTCATTCTTTTTTAGTACGCGATCCCCATTACAAGTTAAAAATTCAAACGAACCCCTAGGTCCATAAACTAATCTTTAGCGAATGTGAACTGAGTAGTAAAGAACAAAAAAATGATTAACTGACACTTCTGTCGTGTCTTTACCTGGACTGTTGCCCTAGGGATTACATTAGGGATGAAGGGAATTTGTTTTTGACTCCGGTTTATGACTCAAAAACTCAATTATGAAACAACAAAAACACATAATTTTAAAACATACTACCCTAAGTTTGATTTATTAGTGAAGTGTGTTGAAGGAAGTGAATAGTAATAAATGAACCAAACGATAAAAGCACATTTATTTCGCACAGATGAGCATCCATTTTTACTTATAAATAATTACATACATAAAGACACAGTGAATGTGCGTTACGTCATTGGACATTACGCTCCCATCTTGAGCTCGTAAGATCAGGAAAATGTTAACAGTTAGCACAATACCGTTACGTAATACAAGGAAGCCTCTGGTAAGATAAACATATAAATTGTACATTAAGTAGCCACATACAATGGCTAAGTGATTTATAACAAGAGCTCTCCGAGCATTAATGTAGGGTAGAAGTAGCATTTAAAAACGAAAGATCAGTCATAATTTTTAACTACAATATATATGGTCACCCTACTAGAACAGTAGCTTTCTGTCAGTGTATGAATTTTCATAATCAGATTTGTAGATTAACTACTTACAAAATGTCCTCTTAACAGTACTTAAATATCTATATATTTTTTATTTTATTTTTGGCGACCCTACATGCCGATATTGTTAATTTTAAAAATTGCTCAAAAATTGGTTGTCTCCTTTTAAATTGTAACCGATGTTTAATAGAACCTAACTGAGTACGAAGTGAAATTTCATACAATATTTCAATCTACCTTAAAAACTATTTCGTAATGAATTTTGGAAATTCATATTTTAAAACTAATATCGAGTATGTAATGAAATTTTTCATTTAAGTCAGTTGAAAAACTCGAAATAGGAGTAAAAAATAAGAAGGTATATATTAAAACATTTTCTAGACTACTCAACGAATTAATATTATTAAAAGAATTACTAAAATATGGCCACTACAAATTAGCCACTTACGGACAAACAAAAAAATATTAAAAATATTATGAGAATATTTTTAATATTTTGTGACTGAGTACAAAGTGAAATTTCGTCCAATATTTCACTCTATCTTAAAAATTATTTCGTATTGAGTTTTGGTAATTCATATTTTAAAACTAATATCGAGTATGTAATTAATTTTTTACACTAAAAATTAGCCACTTACGAATAAACAGTATAAGAATATTTCTAATATTTTTTTACTATCCTAAAGTGTATAAAATTACGACTAGATTTAACTCAATCTAACACCTACTGATCATTACATTTATATAAAAAATAACATAGACCAAAAGTGTGTCCAATATATTTGAAGTAGCACAAACCACAAGTGACAGTGTTTTAAAACGATGACCCAATCACCTATACCCAATACATAATACACATCCTGATATCTTATGAATAATTCAACTGTATTTATTGCACGTTGTTTATAAAATTATTCTCAAGTCAGTGAGAAATATTGTATCAAATTTCTTAATTTCATAAGTTCAGTTTACTCAGACACCTTACGAGTTACTATCGCAGAGAACAATATTTAATAGTAATACTGGTCACATATATTGTGGCCACTGCAAATTGGCCAATCACAAATGAACATATGAATCACTATAATGCCTACTGATCGTTACATAAAAAAACATTAATACAAACCAGTGTTTATTTTCGAATGTATTTGAAGTAGCACAGACGCCTGTGGTATTATGAAACGATGACCCAATCACATACATTCAATACATAATACACATCCTGATATCTTATGAATTATTCAACTGTACTTTTAGGACATTTTGTCATGCACATAATTGAATTTCGCAAATGATTTTTTAACTTTTTAGGTCATAATTATAAAACAGCTAGCTGACCCGGCAGACGTTATTTTACCATATAAATTAATTTTGGGGAGGGCCACCCTTAAGACCTAGGGGTATAAAAAATAGCCTAACCTACCAAATTTACGCAAAAAAGTTCATAAAAGTCGATCAAGCTGTTCAGCCAGCCTTAGCCCTCTCTCTCCTATTCCATTAATGCTGCGTATCTAATAGCGAACTCTGGGCTCTTGCTCAGAGTTCGCTAAAATCGCAGCATTTTTTTCTTCACTCCCCCTTCCCACTCTATCTTCAAGGATGCAACGCATCGACAAAACAAGAGGATATCTCTTGTTTTGTTGATGTCCATGGGCGATGGTGGTCACTTACCGTCAGGTGGACCATCTCGTTCAGCTCGTTTGCACCTTATCTACCGTAAAAAAAAATCACAAAATGTTACCAATTCTAATAATGTAAGCAGCCCATATATATACCATGAGTTAGTGTAACATTTCACACAACCATGCTATCATCAAATAAGGAGAAAAAATATGTGAAATTATTACATATGTTTATGTTAAATCTATATATGCAATCAGTATTTGCCTAGTATATCCAGTTTTAACACTACAAGTATTTTTATTTTCGCTAGAATAGTTTTTACGTCAATAAAGGCAACGTTAGTAGGTAGGTACACGTTTTCATGACGAATTTTAATTAAGTCAAAAACAGATTTAGATTAATCACAAAAGAAGGTTCATGCTCCTGATTTTTTTCATGGCCAGTGTAATAAAAATTAAGTCTAAGTTCTCATATTATCATTAATATAAAACAAACAAGCAGAAAAAGGAAACAAAATTTTCCCTTATTAATGTGATAACTATTTTGGGAATACTTTTCTACATTTTCTCACAAATAATTTTTTTTAATTTAATTATGTATAAAAAGAAATTATTTAATACAGTATAATAGTTCTTAAAAGATGTCTTAAGATTTTGGTATTCATTGGAAGATTGCGTAATACCCGCCAGACCGGAAGAGCTCGTGAAAGGTACTTAGAGCTTGTAACATAGGTCTAAAAACTAGATGAAACATTCACCTATTGACCTGGTTTTAATATCTTATTTAATATCTTAATAGTGAATTAATAATACTTCCTAATAACAAAAAAAATATTTTGTTCTACGTGTAGTTTAATGAACATCAATGTCACAGTTTCAGTCAGTGTAAAATATTGAATAAAGTATTTCGCGCCATTTTATCTAAACACTTATTCCCACAGGCCTGTCGACAGAATTAAATTTAGTCACTCATTTATTGTGGCCATTGGATACTGGCCACTTACGTAAAAACATGAGAAAATACTTACTTACCGGTGAGGGATGGGTTAGAATATTATTCCCCTTTGCCCCTGGGAGAGCAACAGCAATCTTGTAAGAGGCGAGTAACATAGCAACCCCTTGGTGGTAGGGGATCTGTTTCCCGACTGGCGTGCGACCACCAGCATGCGAATCCGACGTGTCATATAGCGTTCCGGTCGAGGCGCTTGTGGGTCAGATTTACCTCCTCTCTCTCCCATCCCATTAATGCTGCCAGTATTCAATGGCCACCTCATATACCATAAAAAAATGGTGATTTTCTCTGTTTGTATTAGACAAAAAACTTATTACCATTGGAATAAACATTTCGAAGAAATAACCGTGCTTTTGTAATCGGTACGAAAAATACCATTTTGATACTGAGTCACTTATAATTAATTTAATGAATTACAGTCAAACTAGTACAGTGGTCGTTTAACCACAAGTTGACCACCATATTAGTACGTTTACTTAGTAGTAATCGAAGTTTGAAACTTCCCGATCTTTTTTGTTCCAATTAACTTGTCCCTAATAACTAAGTGTTATATAACATAACCTAGTTATTGACACAGCTTCTTTATTGAGAGTTATCTTTATTACATTAGAAAGGAGCTCATCTATCATTTGATATTATATAACTGTGACGTAACTCATGTGCGACTGACGTTTTTCTGAGACAGGACGGGGGAAACTGAATGGAGTTCATGCTGGACTGGTCATATATACACCGCTGGGAGACGCCATACCAAGTGAAACTCACTACTCAGGATCCACACCTTTGGAACCACCGCCAACTTTGATCAATTCAGTGTATTCGGCTTTCAAGAACGTTTTCTCTTCTGCGTCACCAGCTCATGATGATTTGGCTACTATAGATCATGTTCCTCCACCTCCACAACCTGTTCCTCCTTTCCAACCCATGGGTTGGGGAGTTGTCAACTCCTATGGTGAACCAGCAACAGCTGACAGCTACACAGACTACAATCCCTACCCTCCATTCAATTACGCCTCGTCGAAACAGTCTGTAGTCTCCTCCCTTCACAAACATGAAGGTTTGACACCAGCTAAGATTAAAAAAATAAATGCTAATCTAGAAAAAGTGAATGCGTATCTAAATGAGAACCAAAGATCTTCAGAAGAGTTTTCATTAAATAAAAATTACTCGGCAATGTTGAAAAAAGGTCTAATACCTTTACTGCCGACTCCTGTCATAACGGATAATGAGATAGGGGTCCTTCCTGCAGAATTCCTTCCTGATCCTTTAGCCACATCAACAACGACAACAACAACAACAACGGAGGCTCCAAAGAATGCGACGATTGAGAACAATAGACGGAAAAAAGACGTAAAATACATTCTCCGAGGCAACAGGATTGTTCAAGCGTGACGATGACTGTGACTGACCGAGAGGTATGTTGTGTTGACGCGACTGACGGACTACTTTATGTAATTACTTGTTTTGTGACGTAAACATCAAAAACTAGATGTTATGACATAAAGACTGAAGTTATAACTTGACTTATACTTGACTATTAGAAAAAGAAATAGTACAAAAAAAATTAGTATAGCAGACTTTAAGAGTTAAAAGTTACATATCCCAGCGAAGCGAAGACGGAAACTTCTGTAAGTGCAAATAAATATTAAGTATTAATTTTTTTTTTCGTTTTTCAGACACTCCTCTATATGCTCCACTGCTGAACGCTGAAAACTTGCAGTACTACCATTTGTAAATAGACTTTAAGACTATAGTAATAAAGGTCAAATTGCAATGTATTCATATAGTAACTTACACTTTCTATTGTATTTAACAGGAATTAATCGACACGAAATCCGAACCAAAAATATAGGAAACAAACTTCGTATTCATAACTCATAGTTAACTATTGATGGTATTTGGTAAATTAAAAAAAATATGGCGTAATAGACATGTCGCGCCGCATGTCGCCGCTGCCGTGCCGCGCCCTTGCCGCATGTCATCGTTACCTACGCATGCTATCGGTTATTGAAACTGATAATTTGGTTAAGCGTGACGTCACACGAAATTTTACATTAGGGAAACAAAAAACCTCTAAAAATCATCTGTTACATATACAGAGTTTTATTTAAATCTATTCAGCCGTTCCACATATATGAATACGAAGTTAAATAATTTACCTAGATATTAATTAGTTAAATTGAAAATGTACAATGTTATTTATCATTCTGTAAAGCTTACTCATAATTGATACAGGGTTTTCAGGATTTAAAAAAAAAATATTTTACCAATTGTGGAATAAATAATCGATGATCTGATAAAGTAGATTGTAATATAAAAATAGGTTTTTAATATTAATCACTTCTACTTTCTCGTATCTGGTTTTTTTGTAAATAACAATAATTTACCAGCCATTAGTTTTTTTTACAGTATTACATATTATTAATAATAGTCCTAGTATTTTGTAAAATTAATTAATTATACCGTACAGTGTATTGGCGACTTTAAGCTTAGTTCTTAAATTGGTATACAGTTTACATTCTTGTACATAAATTACGCTCTATTATTTATATCTAATGTATAAGAATTTTTATAATTTTGTAAATAAATGATGTGGGATATATTTACTTATTTTTATTTAATGATATTTCTGATTGGTAGTCACGGAAGAGATAGATTTTATAATAAAACTCCCTCCAGCTATAAAATCCAATTCATTGTTTACCTGACTTTAAAATTTTGTTTTTTGTGACAGAACCCTTTTAAAACTCAAAATATTTGAAAGAGCCATAAATAATCAAAGATTATTATTACAATAATAATAATAATTACAATCTTCGTTAACAAAAAATAACTTCAAAAGTTGAGATAAGGCCAAAAGAAAGAAACGCAAAAATTAAAAAAAATTAAACCGGTTTAAAAAATTAATTGCTATTCGTTAGTCTCCCTCAAATTCAGAACTGTTGTCTTGCCTTGCCTTGCGATGCCAGCCTTGACCGTTTAATTCCACTATTATAATCACCCCTAAACCCCAAAACGCTGTTTCGCAAAAGTGGGGAAAGGGAGTAGAATATTTAATGGAATGGAGAAAGATATTTATCACGAATTCGTCGAATTTAGAAATTTAACTCTTTTAATTACTATAATATAAATACAACGCCATCTTTTGGACAGCTTTAGAGATTTAAAAAAATAATAATTAACAAAATATTATTATTAATAGATTATTCTTTAATCTATAATTAATTGTACTAAATATGAATATTCTAAATATATACTGAACAGCGCCATCTCATACAGAAATATAGAACCACTATGTAACAGTTACAACTAGAGCTCTTGTTTAAACTGTGTGTGAAAATTATTAAAGATGGCGCTGCATAGAAGTTAATTGTTAGATTTAAATATTTAAGTTTTATTTATTTTAACTAGTGACTCGGACCGTTTAAAAAAATAACTCGACAGCATTTAATGCATTGTAAAAAAATATATAGTCTATTAAAATGTTTGGAACAGCGCCATCTTTTAGAGAACTATAGAACCACTTTAAAATAATAGAATTTCGTTGCAAGAATATTTATAATGTAGTGTGTTTAGTTTATCATAGACGACGTTGTTGCAAGTGAGATTATATAAAAATTACTAGCTGATCCGGCACACGTTGTTTTGCCATATAAATTTAAAAAAAATGGTGTGGGCCACCCTTATTACTAAGGGGTATAAAAAATAGATATTGACCGATTGTCAGACCTACCCGATATGCACACAAAATTTCATAAAAATCCGTCGAGCCGTTTACGTGGAGTTTGGTAACAAACACGGCGACAAGAGTATTTTAAATATTAGATATTGAAATATTGAGCTTTGTTTGTAATTTTTTGCTGGATGAAAAATGAATTGTCGTTACAAAAAAAAATATTATACAGAAGCAATCTATATCTGTTGTATAAGTCAGACGGGAAGTAAGGAAGATATAAGTATAAATGTATCAATAGCCGATTGGTATAATAAATATAGCGGAAGTGCAACAACTCGTAAATAGTTTATCGAACCTGTTGTGGTCCTTCCTTATTGCTTTCCAAGCATGGTGTATAATCAGTGGATGTAATATCTATTGGTTTATGTTCTGGTCATATAAATTTATGGTGAGACACACCCATGATATTAATTAATAGTACATTAGAAGCTCTATTTTTAGCTTTGTTTTATACAGTTGTGTCTGTACATAACAGTTTTTTTTACTTCAATAATAATGTAGTTAAGCACTTGTAGATATTAAATACTTATTGTAAAAGTAAAATAAGATTAATTTTTATTTTTTAATTAAAAGCCTAAATACGTGCTCTAACTTTAAAGGCATGAAAAAATTTGAATTTTCAGTAATTTTTTTTTTCCATTATATCATTTTATTTTATAAAATTAATAATATGGCATCATTACACAATGTTTTGACTTAAAGTCACGAAAATTTAAGAAAAAAAAAATTATAATTGTAAGTTATACAAATTAAAAAAAATTATAATTGAAACTCAGTTAATTGTTTATAAAACGAAATTTAAAAATAAAACAAAATCCTTCGATCAGGCACAAGATTATCTATTTACAAAACTATTTTTTTTGTCAGATTGATTTAAGATGAATCTCTAAGGACTTTATGATGTTCACCGCAAGATTGGAACTGGGTCAATGCCACATATAACTTTTGAAATTATAATTTTTTTTTTAAATTTTCGTGACCTTAAAGTAAAACATTGTGTAATGATGTCATATTATTAATTTTATATAATAAAATTATTTAATGGCAAAAAAAAAATCTTATTTTATCATGTCTCTGACTCCTTAACTTCTCAAACGAATTTCTATTCTAACACATGATATGCACTTTTATTCAAGTAAGTTCTTAGACAAAGTTATAACTTTCTTTACTTATATGGGGGGGACGGCGCGTACGCAGTCCCCACTACCAAAAATTACACGTCCGAGTTATCCGCATTAGGGATAATCGCAGAGGTCAACCCAACCGCAGTGCAATGGAAGGGTCTCGCTCTGGGGGAACCGCCTTCATGATCACGGTATCCCCTACGCCAGGTAAGTATGCTTTGCTGAACTCGCTCCGCTGTAGTCACTGTACGTTTGCAAATCTTGCCAGCGCGATGCAGGATTCAGCGCCATCTATCGGAGCAGTTCTAACGGAACGGAAGAGTTTGAGTATTAAGTAAACAATTTTATTGAATTTAGGTACACTGATAATAAACTGGAATATTAAATAGGTTACCTTTTATTCCGTAAAGCTCAGTTCCTGTGGAATTAGAAGGTATTGTTCAGTGTTTACACAAAAAAGCTGAAGAGATGGTACAAGTAAATTTTTTAATATAAATAGTGTGTAACTTAATTAAACATATAGAATACTGTTGTGCCAGAACAAAATATAGTTCCTGTGGGATGAATAACTATTGTTCTTGCAAGAATAGCTTATCAAATACCAATGAAATTTGTACATATATAGCTTGTAGCCTGAATCGAAACATAGAATTATTTAATCCGGGATGAATTTGAGTTCCTTTGGGATAAGGGTTATTATTCTCAGAAGATTTGATCTTTGATCTTAAGCTCAAAGCTTAACATCGGCTAAAGGAATATGAAGGAAATTTTGTATAAATATAGTTTTTAACATGAATCGACACTTACAATACTTTTATCTTAGAACAGAACAAAGTAAACTCTACATAGACGAAGTCACACGGGTCGACTCGTGATGTAACATATGTTTTAAATTAGTATATAAACTTCAAATCATGGATAATCTTCGAGTAGTGCATTTAGCTGTTGCTCTACATACTAAGATTATAGCTTTAAATGATACGTCTCTATATTTTTTCTTATGCCGTATAGTAATAGTCACAATTTCACACAATTTCTTTACTTGTCTAATTAAGTTGATCCCCTATATTTTTTTAAATATTTTTTTTCATTTTCCTTAAAAAATAATAACGTAAATTAACTCACAACTTAGATTGCTCTACATCCACTAACTGATCTACAGTTTCTATATGTTTTGTGGTTACAGTATCATTAGTTTAAAGTTTTTATTAATAAAGTGCATAGTTTAAAACATATCACATATAAAAATAAAATATTTTAACTAAGAATTTTTATATCAAAAATGTAATAAATGCATTTGAGTTCAGAGACATCTATCGCCAAGAGTTGTAAGACAGAGCTGATCTGCTTGTCTCTACAATTCATGTTATAAAAGTTTTACACATTGAAATAATAATATTGGTTGATTTGTTTAATAATTGTTATATTTTGTACATTAGCTCTAATCTTAACGAGTTTATTTATGTATTTTTACGGCATTAATATCCAGCATAGAGCTCAACTTTCGCTCAATTTGTATTTTAAACCTAGCAAAACATCTACAACTGCTTCGATAGATGGCGCTGAATTCTGCATCGCGCTGGCCAGATTTTCTCACGCACAGTGACTACAGCGGAGCGAGTTCAGCAAAGCATACTTACCTGGCGTAGGGGATACCGTGATCAAGAAGGCGGTTCCCCCAGAGCGAGACCCTTCCATTGCACTGCGGTCGGGTTGACCTCTGCGATTATCCCTAATGCGGATAACTCGGACGTGTAATTTTTGGTAGTGGGGACTGCGTACGCGCCGTCCCCCCATTAAAAGTTATATATTTATTATTTTATAGAAGTAGATAGAGATGTAATATTAAATTCATTTTAAATTGTTGAATTTATTTATATATTTTATTGTACACCACATTATACAGAAAAAAATTAGTAGCGTGGGGACTTTGAATACTATTCCCCTCTGCTGCTGGGAGAGTATCTCGTAAGAGGCGAGTAACCCAGCACTCCTTGGTGGTAGAGGATCTATTCTCCGACCGGCTTGCGACCACCAGCATGCGAATTCGACCGCTAAGTGTCTATGGCGGTTCCAGTCGGGCCGCATGTGGGTCAGACTTACCCGCTCCCATCTCATTAATGCGGCGGATATAGTGGACTTTAGGCTGCTGATCAGGGTCCACTGAAACATTACCATTTTTTTCTTCACTCCCTCTCCCCACTCTATTTTCGAGGTTGCAACGCATCAGCAAAACAAGAGGGTATCTTTTGTATAGTCGACGTCCGTGGGCGACGGTAAGCCACTTACTATCAGGTGGACTATCTGCTCTTTGCGCCTTATTTACCATTAAAAAAAATGTACTTGAAGCGGACCTAAAAGTATAACTATGTAGAGTTCTGTCAGAATTTTTTCACGATAAATTTGAAACTTAATTTATACATTAACTAATTCGTATTGACATTCATATAGTCACTAGTATATTCTTAATATGTACTAAGAATTAACATATACTCGAATTTGTCAATTCTCCATTTAAAACTACTCGTATAATACTGAACAAACGCAATTTTAAACAAATAATAGGTTTCTGTTAATTCGCAATCCATTAATGATGATGATTACGATCAGTAATGTTAATAAAAGATGTAAAGTGTTAAGTTCCTTCTATCTTATAATTTTTATATGGTAACAAAAGTTACGATGCACATTATTAAAATATAGATTTGTCATAACTCAAGCAGAATATAAAACTCAATGGTTGATAAAAGAGCCCTAATTTTTATTTAATCAAACGTTTTATTGCTCTATTATACTAATAACATAAACATAAAAATGAAACATTGTTAAACAATTCGTGCATAATATTACGATATAAATATGAAAAACATTTATTAAATGCATTTTAGAGATAAGTAGAGCGTCTCAGTTTTACTACTCCAACGACAGATGTCACTGACATCGGCATTTATCTTATTTATAAAATAAGTATAGAACATATAAAAACAATTGTAGGTTTGTCTCTATATTTTTTTTGTGCATGCATCATGTAAACGGGTGGACCGATTTGATTGAATTTTGGTACAAGGATAACTTTATAAGCTGGATTAATAAACAAGGTCCTTTTTATTCCGTAAAGCGCAGTTACTGTGTGATTGGAGAGTATTGTTTAAGCAAAAACACTAGTTATTAGTAAATTTTTCTGCCTAAATTGTGTGCAACTTTATTAAAAATTATAATACTTTTATCCCAGAACCAACTATAGTACTTGTGAGATAAGGGTTATTATTCTTACAAGAACTGCTAAAGGCATATCAATGAAATTTTGTATAAATATAGTTTGTAACAGAAATCGTACTTAAAACAAATTTAGCTCTACGTAGACAGAGTCACGTGGTTTCATGTATAATATTTTTTCGTTCATAATTTTATAAAAATATGGAGTTTGAATGAATGTATAAACTTACTCTGGTATGTATGTCTGGTATGTAGGTATAACTGGAGCTCTATATAGTGAGAATATAATATTTTTATGGATACCGTATAGTAATAGTTAGATCAAACTTTCACACAAGTTCTTTACTTGTCTTATTAAGTTGAGATCTAAAATGCTAAAAAAAAAGTATTTTACGGAAATACTAATTATAAACATATATAAATATTTTTTTGATATACCTAACTTCATTAAAAAATAGTAATGAAAATTAAAATATCCTACAATCTAGATTGCTCTACATCCACTAACTGATCACAGTTTTTATTCATTATGTTGTTACAGTTTCATTAGTTTAAAATTTAAATATTATTAATATAAACTACATAGTTCAAAACCTACCTATCATATATAAAAATAAAATATTTTAATTAAGAATCCGATATCAAAACTATAATAAATGCATTTGAGTTCAGCGACATCTAATGTCAAAAAGACGTAAAACGTAAGATAGAGCTGCTCTGCTTGTCAATTCATCTTGTAAATTTTTTGCCCATTACAATAATAATGTCGGCTGACTTATTAAATAATGATTATATTTTGTACATTAGCTCTGATCGTAACGAATTTATTTATATATGTTTAAGATATTTTTATTCATCAAAGAGCTTAACTTCCGGTCAATTTGTATTTTAATCTCAGCAAAACATCTACAACTGCTCCCATAGATGGCGCTGAATTCTGCATCGCGCTGGCCAGATTTTCAAACGTACAGTGACTACAGCGGATCGAGTTTAGCAAAGCATACTTACCTGGCGTAGGGGATACCGTGATCAAGAAGGCGGTTCCCCCAGAGCGAGGCCCTTCCATTGCACTGCGGTCGGGTTGACCTCTGCGATTATCCCTAATGCGGATAACTCGGACGTGTAATTTTTGGTAGTGGGGACTGCGTACGCGCCGTCCCCCCATATAATATATTATAAATGAATGGAGAGAATATGTAATTTATCATAGGAGTACTATTTTAAAATTGAAGAACTGAAGCGTTACATATAAGTATGTAGAGTTCTGTTAGCATTTTTTTAACACTCGATTTGAAGTTTAACTTATACATTTACTAATAATTTATATTGACGCTCATATGGACCTTAGTATATATGTACTAAGAATTAACGTATACTTGACTTTGTAGATTACATTTAAAACATTTCGTATAATAATCTCCTGAAAAAATGCAATCTTAAATAAATAATAGGTGTCTGTCAATTAGCAATCCATCATTGATGACCATGATTAGTAACGTTCATAAAAGATGTGAAGTTTCTTGTATCTGATAATTGTTATATGATATAATATAGATTTGTCATAACGAGCAAAATATAAAACTCAATATTGGATAAAAATGTCTTAAAAAATTTTTAATCAAACGTTTTATTGTTCTATTGCACTCATAACATGCCAAATATTTATCCATATGGTACAAAATATTATTACATAGATATTTAAAAAAATATTAGATGCAATTTAGAGATAAGTAGAGTGTCTCAGTTTTACTACTCCAACGATAGATGTCACTGACCTAGGCCTATATCTATACTTGTAATGAAAATTGTAGAGGTGCCGAGCCTACTGCCTATAACAATAGAAATTTTTGAGTATGTTTTAAATTAATATATCAACTTCAAATCATGGATAATGTTGGATTGGTGCATTTAACTGATGCTCTATTTAGTCAGATTATCGTTTTAAATGATACGTCTCTATAATTTAATTTATTGTATTATGTGAATATAATAATTTTATGGATGCTGCATATTAACAGCTAGATCAGAATTTCATTCAGTTTTCTTAAATGTCTTATTAAAATAAGATAAGTCTACCAATTTTAATAATTGTAATGTATCTCCCTAGTTTTGTTTTTTAAATATACGTAACTTTATTCTTAAAAATAGTAACGCAAATTAAAAAATCTTACAACCTAAATTGCTCTACATGCACTTAATCTGATATAATTTCTATTTCTGTTATGGTTACAGTATCATTAGTTTAAAGTTTAAATATTATTATTTATAAAGTACATAGTTAAAAACATATCAGATATAGGTATAAATAAAATATTTTAATTGAGAATTCGATATCAAAAAAAACTTAAAATTAAATTCAGCGACATCTAACGTCAAGAGTTGTAATTCAGAGCCGCTCTGCTTGTCTCTACAATTCATGTAACAAATGTTTTACACCTTGAAATAATAATGTTGCATGAATTGTTTAATAATGATTATTTTTTTGTATATTAACTCTGATCTTAACGCGTCGATTTATGTATTTTTAAGGCAATTTTTATTCAGCATAGAGCTTAATTTACGGTCAATTTGTATTTAAATCTCAGCAAAACGGTAAATAAATCGTGTCTTCCACATTGTGATTTAATTTATTATTACAAAAAGTAATTTAGTGTCTTATTATTTGTATCAGCACTTAAATGTAGAGCGCTTCCATTTACAACTGCTCCGATAGATGGCGCTGAATTCTGCATCGCGCTGGCCAGATTTGCAAACGTACAGTGACTACAGCGGAGCGAGTTTAACAAAGCATACTTACCTGGCGTAGGGGATACCGTGATCAAGAAGGCGGTTCCCCCAGAGCGAGACCCTTCCATTGCACTGCGGTCGGGTTGACCTCTGCGATTATCCCTAATGCGGATAACTCGGACGTGTAATTTTTGGTAGTGGGGACTGCGTACGCGCCGTCCCCCCATTTAAATATATTAGATTATAAGACAATGGAGTGAATATGTAATTTATCATAAGAGTACTATTTTAAAATTGATGAACTGAAGCGTTACATATAAGTATGTAGAGTTCTGTTAGCATTTTTTAAATACTTGAATTTAAACTTTACTTATACATTAACAAATAGCTCGTATTTACACTCATACGGTCACTAGTATTTTAAGTAACATATGCTTGAATTTGTTGACTTGTAGTGACTCTATATAAATAATAATCTCTAGCAGTGTTGTTATCGAACTCCTCCGAAACTATATTTGGTTGGTCTGAAAATAGATCATGGGCTATTTTTGAAACCCCTAGGTGATAAGGATAATTTCTGGAGGGGTATCCTCACCAGAAATATATCTAATATGTCAAAACAACTGTCTTATTAATATTATAAACGTGAAAGTATGTATGTTTGGATATTTCAGTCTTTACATGTTTGTTACGCAATCATGCGAAAACGGCTGACGAATTTCGATGAAATTTGGCACACAGATACATAATAACCTAGATTAACATATAGGCTACGAACCCGGGGCGGGCCGACTAGTATAATATAAAAATCTTATTAGTTCAATCAGAAACCGGAGAGTTAGTTAAATTTTACTTGCAAGTTGTGATTACAAACAGACATAAACAGCAATTAAATAAAAGGTTCTAATAATGTAAGATTATCTTGGGATGGTGTAACTGCTGTGTATCAGCGAAGGGAGGGCAAGTAACTAGTATACGAGTAAAACTAGAAAAGATAATGTCGACCAATCCATTATCATTCGCACGGACAGTAGCGCAGCACGCTAGAGGGGGTTGCCATAAAAACAAGTGTTGACCTATTTCATTACTCACTTTTATTTAGTTTTCGTTCATATATCACGTCAAAAATAATTAAAAAAAATTGTTTGTGGTTTTGTGATTTTTAGTGCGACAATGCGTTAATATTTGTTTTGTTTGAATTGTTTGATATAACGATAGAATTCATCGAAATGATTAAGGTGAGTTGATTTTTGTTAATGTGAGTGTGTATGTTTGAATGTTTGTTATTCATTCACGCAAAAACAGCTGGCACACGGATACTTTATAATTTAGATTAACAGATAGGCTACTTTTTATCTTGAAATACTAAGTTACCGCGAGATAATAATTATGTTTACTCTCCTGAATATTTTTATTTACACAATATATTGAAAATAAAATGTTTTTTGATAAATCTAAGATCTATATGAAATATTTAATCTTCTTTTATCTGCCTTTTTCTTGCATATCCGAAACAATTTGACTTAAAATGTAATAGCACACAAATAAAAGTTAATTTATTTTTTTCATTAAGTTTTTTTTAATACTAGTTATAATTAATTGTCTCTATTTGCAATATAAATACCTGATATGTATTTATTTATCTTAAGTATTTTATAAGCAGTGATAGCCCAGTGGTTAAGACATTGGCATCTTACTCGGGAGGTTCGAGTTCGATCCTGGGCACACACCTCTGACTCTGAGTTATGTGTGTTTTAAGCAATTAAATATCACTTGCTTTAACGGTGAAGGAAAACATCGTGAGGAATCCTGCACTCCTGAGAGTTCCCTAAACGTTCTCAAAGGTGAGTGACAACATTGCCAACTCGCACTGGTCCAGCGAGGTGGACTATGGCCTAATACCCTCCTCATTCCTCATTCTGAGGAGGAGACCCGGCTCAGCATTGGACCATTAATGGGTTGTGATGATGATGATGAAATATTTTATAAGTAGATAATTTGCTTTAAGAGATTTAGAGTCCTCGCAAAAAGATTTACCTGATCCAAAATCTTTAGATTAAGTAATAGATTACAGATGGAAAACTGATTCTAAATTTGGAATTTGGACTCTAGTTTCGACAATTAAAATGTGTTTTTTTTTCGAGTTAAATATAAGTTCGAACTACGGGATTAGTTAGGCTTTATCGTTGTAGGAATTTAAAACACATTTAATATTTTGCTCTTCTTGTCTCGTCGAGTAACCCAGCACCCCCTTGATGGTAGGGGTTTCTGTTCCCCGACTGGCTTGCGACCACCAGCATGCGAATCCGACCGCCAAAGTGTCATAGACGCGTTCCGGTCGAGCCGCATGTGAGCCATACTTACCCCCTCCCTCTCCCATCCATTAGTGCTGCGGGTCTAGTGGACTCTAGGCTCTTGCTCAGAGTCCGCTCAATCCGTATCATTTTTTTCTTCATTCCCCCTTCCCACTCTATCTTCGGGGATGCAACGCATCGACAAAGCGAGAGAGATTATCTCTCGTTTTTCCGATGTCCATGGGCGATGGTGGCCACTTACCATCAGGTGCACCATCTGCTCGTTTGCACATTATCTGTTATAAAAAAAAAATCATACTGTAATATTATTTCATAATGGTTTAATAATCGGCAGATATCCATGAAATGTTTATCTCATAAATGAAACTATGTTTGAGAAGTATTTACTGTTCTAATAATAACTTTACAAAATGAAAATACTTAAAAACTTGTTAGAATAATCTTTCATTCTAAGGGATAATAAAATATGTTTGTGTTGGCTAACTAAAACGTGGAGGACTTTATTAAAAACTCTACCCAGACGAAGTAAATTTAAAATATATATATCGCTATTTATTATATCATCAAAATTTAAGAAGATTCAGTTTGGATCTATTTTTTTTTTCTTTTTTTTATTCAGTGATGGCTCATTAGTCAAGACTTTATTTCTTACTCGGAAGCCCACACCGACGATTTTTATAAGTAATGTGTGTTTTAAGCATGTAAATATCACTTGCTTTAACGGTGAAGGAAAACATCGTGACGATACCTGCACTCCTGAGTACTCTCAGAGACCTTCTCCCTAAAGTTTTCAAAGGAATGTGAAATCAACCAACCCGCACTGAACCAACGTTTTGAGCTATGGCCTAACACCCTCCTTATTCTGAGGAGGAGACTTGACTCAGCAGTGGGCCATTAACGGGTTGTGATGATGATGATGACCTTTTTTTAAAAACTGCTAATATTTCCGGACTATTATATTCAAGAATCCTGGGCTTTTACGTTCTTAATGATTTGCAAGTTTTAGATTTTGCAACTAATATAAAATTGTTAAGACTTGATATTTTTTTTATAAACGGTGAAGGAAAACATCGTGAGGAAACCTGCACTCCTGAGAGTTCCCTAAAGTTCTCAAAGGTGTGTGAAGTCTGCCAACCCGAACTGGGCCAGCGAGGTGGACTATGGCCTAATACCCTCCTCATTCCTCATTCTGAGGAGGAGACCCGGCTAAGCAGTGGGCCATTGACGGATCGTGTGATTAGACAAGCGCTTCAGAGCTATGTCCAAGGTGACAGTAATACTCCATACCCGATCGAATCTGTGCCTGGTATAATTGTTCAAGATGCCAAGCTTTTTCGCCGCGTTTTTGGCAAAGGTCTTAATATAGCCTTCAAAGTTTATGTTGGAAGCTATGTCCAAGCCTAGAAACTCAATGCGATCCGTGACTGGTACAGATAAATTTCGGAACGTCAGAGTAGTTGAAAGCCTCCGTTTCGCGGTAAAGAAACAGGCCTGAGTTTTACCTGGCTTAAAATTGACATATTTCATATTATACGATGAACAAAGTAAGAGCAATTAAAACATATTTATATAAGTAGGTGAGTGAGTAAGGCAATATCCAAGGAAATGAGTTTTCTTTTCATACTGTGCGCGACAACTATCATACAGACCGGTCTGTCCAGGTTTCACATTGCATTTACACTTATTTATCTTTGGTACATTATATGATTATCTTGGTGTTAAACTGAATTAATAACTATAATCTATAAGGGTCTACGTCTGTCTGTCGCATGTAGTCTTACACTGATAATTATCTATAATGTCTTATATTGAAATGATTACAAACTTGTTACAATAATATCTCATTTTTCGTTTGGTAATACCAGCAATAGATTCCGAGCATTTTTATCATTTAGGGAATCCTGTACTGAATACACTCTACATAGAGTAAGTAAATTTTTCATGGGACTCTTCTGTTTGCATTGATTCCAGAGCATGTATTGGATTTGAAATTTAAATCGTAAATAAATAAAACATATTATTTTGTACAAGATTACTTAAATGATAAAAAGGCTTGGAATGTAAGTAACGTTGATCCTCAAGATGAGCTTTTGAAAAGAGCGACTGTTGAGCTTTCCGAGCTAATTATAGCTTCAAACAAACTTACTGGACAACCAAATTTTAACGTGTCAGTTGTACTTTTGTGAAAAAGTCTAATTGAAAATTTTGAGTTTCAATAGAATGCAGTAAAGAGGAAATAGAGGATAAAGATAGTTCACAAAAGAGAGAAACTTTTTTTTCCGGTCTTTTTCGGTAGACTATAATTTAATACTTTATTCAATAGCCGAAGACGATGCTAAGATTTTTATAGATGATCAATGTATGATGATTAAATCGTAGGAAAACCTAGTATAGGGTATTGGTTTGCACCAGCCCGTTTATGTACATGAATTTCTCTCTCCAAGGGTTGCCTGGAAGAGATTAGTTTAGCAATAATTTGGGTAATAATTCTTTAGTCAATCGTCTTATAAATTCCTATAACAGCTTATTCAACCAGAACAGCGATATTGATATATTTAACAATAGTCTTATTAAATTTAAAGAAAACCTATTAACTATTATTAACTTCAAATCTAATTAAATACTTAAATTGATATGTATATATATATATATAAATTCATAATTTTTATTTCTATCTTTGTTAGCAGTAGATATTCATAACTTTGTTTATTGTTATTATTATTTTAGTTTATAATAAATTGTTTTTTAGTAATTTCATTGTTGTCTTAATTTGTGCATGCCGTTTTCACCTGTAATTGAAATACCATTTAGTTTAAGTTTATCCATGTATCAAAAATAATGTTTTATTGAGTATTTTGTTGGTGTTAATAAATAAATAAATAAAAATAAATAAATAAAATAAATAACGCCGCCTTTGCATGGCTCTTAAAATTGTGTCTGTATCAATCTTATGTTTCTTTCTCTGATTGTGCAATAAAGATTCTATCTATCTATATCGTAATCAATGATTCCGGCAATAGGTGTTGTACATTAATACGGTATGATGGTACCATACATTTAAATAAAAACAGTGTTTATGAGCATAATGTAGCGGTTAAACTCATATATAATTTCTCCCCAGTAACGGAGACCAATTAGACTGAAGAAAACCGTTATGTTCTGCCTTATTTGTTGCACGTAACGCTCTGACTTGTACTTTGTTTAGAAAATAAATGCTTTGGCACGTTTAAAAATACCTACGACAGTTTCTAGCAAAAAAATGCAATAATGTACGTGGGAAATTGGAGAAAATTTCAAGTGTGTCAACCCTAACATTATCGTGATGACAAGTTGTTATAACTAGCGACTCGAACTTGACTCGCTTCTTTACCAATAATCTTTACTAATATTACAACGCGACTTTGTGAGCATGTAAGGATGTTTGTTACTCTTTCACGCAAAAACTACTGAATGGATTTTAATGAAACTTTACAATAATATAGCTTATACATCAGAAAAAAACATAGGCTACTTTTTATACCGAAAAATTTTATAGTTCCTTTGGGATAAAATTAAACGCCTCAATATTTTTATGAAGCAATAAAAAGACAATAATTTGATTTTTTTTTGTTTAATCTTAACTAGGCAAATTGCACGCATGCGAAGCCGGGGTTGGTTGACTTGTATGTGTCCAGACACACAATTATATCTTATCCTGTGAGGGGACGGGTTAGAATACTATTCCCCTCTGCCGCCGGGAGAGCATCTCGTGAGAGCCGAGTAACCTAACACCTCCTTGATGGTAGGGGATCTGTCCTCAGACTGGCTTGCAACCACCAGCATCCGACCCCAAGTGTCATAGACGCGTTCTGATTGAGCCACATGTGGGTCAGACTTACCCCCTCCCTCTCCAATCCCATTAACGCTGGATCTGGTGGACTCTGAGCTTTTGCTCAGGGTCTGCTGAAACCGCAGCATTTTTTCTTTACTCCCCCTCCCCACTCTATGACCTTCGATAATGCATCGCAGCGACACAACAAAAGGATATCTCGTTTTGTCGATGTCCATGGGCGATCATGGCCAATTACCATCTGGTGGACCATCTGCTCTTTTGCAACTTATGTACCATAAAAAAATATATCTCTTTATTATATTAATACGACAACAACCTAGGCCATATCGCAGCTTAACTAACATCTAAATACGTGCAGATATATACATATATATATATTAACACAAATTATCATAGAACAGTTACTTTACACTTTTATTACATGCATATTCAAGACCAGAGGTTCCCAAACTCAATTGTGTTGTCACAGCACGAGTGGACTTAAACATTGAATTGTAGATACTTTCTGATTTCTCATATTTCAATACAATATTTATAACAAATAAATATCCATTTAAAATGGCTACCGTAAAACATTATAATAATTATTATAGCCATTTATTCTTCTTAAAATTATAACCACTAGACTTTTTTTTAATTATTGAGTGCAATTAATTTCATAACAACATACCATACAAAATAGTTATACCATAAAATAAATAACATACCATAAAGGCCTTCTGCATGTTGTTTTACACTCGGACTTTAACTTTTCTTAACTCATCTCTGGTGAAAACGCAGCCTTAATGTCCAGTTTTCTTGAATACTTTTTGTCTTCTCTTATCTGTTAACTGGTCTGTCTAGTTTTCTTGTGGTCTTGTGATATCAAGAATCAGGATAATACATATGTAATATACCTACTTTGAAACATATTTGCAACATAGACCTCCAATTCATTTTATATACCCCTATAGACCCCTTGCAATCCATCAACTTTCGACATGAACAATATTTGAAAATCACTGTTCTAGGCGAATAATTTATGAATTTATAACTAATTGGCGTCGACTAATTGTAATTATGTGTAGATTCTACCATTCTATCTCAAGGGAAGGGTACGTTTTTCGGGTTAAAAAGTAGCCTATGTGTTAATACACCTTCTAAATTATCTGTGTGCTAAATGTCATTAAAATCGGTATAGCCTTTTTAACGTGATGAGTGCTCAAACACGACAACTCTCGGTTTCCTTATAAGTATATAGATAGTTAAGTACTTAAATAAATTAATACATCTAAACAACTTCAGAGAAAGCAAATAATAAATCAGTTTGAAACAAAACTAAGATGTGGTAAGATATGACGTCGACGCACGCGATCTTGGCTCGACTTGCTGTTTTTTTACAATTTTACTGTTTTTCAGTTAGAATTCCTCAGTTACGTGATACAAATGAAATTAATATTTATAACGTTAGGTAATAGGACGTTGACATTTGTTTTTAATGGAATATTGTCTAGTTCTTCCGTGTTTACACAACGATGAACATGCCTCATGCATGTATTTAGTCACTAGCAAATTTCCAGGCTTTACATGGATCTAGTTTACTGATTAATAGAAAACAAAAGAGTGCTGGGATATACTCAATAGCCCAGATGTCCAGAGGAAGTACCTAGGTTAGGTATTTTAGTCAAATCTTGACTTGACTTTTGGTTGATTTATTTTTCTTAAATAGATGAATTGTATTCTTTTCAAAAATTGAAAACAATTTGAAGTCTGAAGAGAATTATCTATCCTCGCTCGTGTCCACTTAAGGGGTTTAATTGTTTATAAAAAATCCAAATTAAAAAAAAAATCCTTCGGTCAGGCACAAATTTTGGAACTGGATCAACTTTTGAAATTATAATTTTTTTTTTCAAATTTTCGTGACCTCAAGTCAAAACATAGTGTAATGATGCCAAGTTATTAATTTTTTTAAATAAAATGATTTAATGGCAAAGAAATACTGAAAATTCAGAAAACTCATTTTGTCATGCGTCTGACTACCCCTAACCCTTTGAGTACCTAGAAAAACATTCACCCCTATCACAGAATGTTAGAAACCATATTTTAAGAGCTTACCCATTTACAGTTTTTATTCATACGCGACTCGTTTCACTGAAATCTGTTCTCGCATGATTGAAACGATTAACTGCCAGAATTGCTAATTGCTATGAAAGTGAAATTATGTGATAATGACCTGAAATACTATTTTGCAGTTTATCACATAAAACACTTTATTAAAAAAAAATTTCAATATGTTGTTGCTAAATAAATATATTCAGGCGCTTACGATATTATACAAATTTTAATATTATCCCGCAGGAACTAATTTTTTCGGGATAAAAAGTAGCATGTGTGTTAATTCAGGTACATAAAAAATTGAGTTATTTACTATTTAAATTTTTTATATTTTTATACTCTGAATCCAAAAACAATTAACCTAAATATTATTCAATGACTAAAAAGAAGGCTAAAATTTTGAAAATATTAAATAATTCTTTTTTTTTATATATTTGATTATCATCTATATTTCTAAATT
The DNA here is from genome assembly GCA_905147385.1 of Limenitis camilla. Taxonomy (NCBI): domain Eukaryota; kingdom Metazoa; phylum Arthropoda; class Insecta; order Lepidoptera; family Nymphalidae; genus Limenitis; species Limenitis camilla. Next base: position 3,312,941 of record LR990232.1, on the reverse strand, counting down.
CATTTTAAAATATTTTCTATTAGGTATATTATAATCATTTCCTATCCGGATCTCCCTTAAAAAATAGATAAAAGTATACACAAAATGGTAATAATAGAAATTATTTCATTAACGCCTAGAATAGAGTTGATGATTCAGTGTTGCCTTTTCCGTGAAACTAGGGAATGCCTTCTCTTTTCCATTAGAAACAACGGAACCGGTTGTACGGAGTAAAAACACGCGTCTTTCCTGACTTTTATAGTTACATGTTTCTAGGAATCGTATCAATAGATATCTCATTTTAAATCGATACTGTAAATAGTTTACAACAATATAATATATCACATTAGGGGTTCCATGGATCTATACAGTTACAGGATGGGTTATCTGGCTTGGAGAACATATTACTGGGCTAATGTTCCAAAATATACTTGGAACACTCAATTCTGTTCTAACTATGAAAAACGAATACTAATGTTTTTTTACAGAAAACCATATTTTTCTTCACATTATGGACGTTGTCACACGCATACATCAGCCGTATGGCTCTCACCAGAATGAGGTCACCAGTGGCGTTTCGACCTGGTGTAGTCCTACCACGACCAGTCTACCCTCCACGGATGATGTCACCTGCGACGAGACGAGCTCCTTTTGTTCTATATAGGAATCCTCCACATAGGTAAGTATTTTTCTACTTAAATTATTCCTGGAATTGTAATTCCATCCTAAATTGATATGAAGAAAGAATCAAGTAAAAAAAAATCTATTTGAACCATCGCTGCTTGATATCATGCAATGAAACTCCTCTTTACTTTCAGATACGCCATGAAGCACATAAACACGAGCCCCTCTCGTCACATATACAGTCCATGGAAAACAACTCGAATACCAATACCAGTAGCCACTCCTGAGTATGAGTTCGCTCGAGCTGCTCCATCTTCACCCATCATCCATCCTGACGGTACAGGTTGACTAGCTAAAAAGCACTTTTGCACTATTACCACCCTTTACACTTACTTTTTACGTTAGACTAAGTTAAAAAATACTCTTTATTTATTCACAAGGCACAGTGTTAACTTTCAGCTAATTTACTTATTTCTTACGAAAACATTTGGAAAATTTTGATATATCTTGTAGATAGATGGAGCAGCACCAATTTCAATTTTCGTGCACAATGCACTTAATATTGTTTAAAATGTCCAAAGCAATTATGACAAATATCACTCGGTTAAATTCATAACGTATTTAAAAATATTGCGAGCATTGTCAGGTAGACAATATTGGTAAAAAAAACCGAGTCATATTTACATTGCTGTGGGCAAAGACAATTCGGTTCAGAGTTGTTTGACCGTAGGTGCGATCCATACCATCCCAGCGCCAAATCTAAGTTTATCTGAAAAGCCAATCATTGTTGCTGATGCTGCAGAGAGTACTGCTCCCAACGAGCCATCGGAAGGGGTAAGTTAGAAACTTAAAAATATGAGACTAAATATTTCTCAAGAATAATATTTAAAAATCCACGTGAATTCCAGCCAAAACCAACATACGAAGTCACTGAAAAATATTCAGATCAACCGAATTATCAAGTTAATCCAAAAATTGAAACACCAATCGGATTTTCAAAAGCGTCGGTGAGAAATTACTAAAATTTAAATTCTAGATTAAACATAATTTTGTATACAGTAGATATTAATGGTATATTGAAATTTTAGTCAATGTCAGCTGCAGATCTGCAAAACATTGTAAGACATAATGCAGCGTTACAGCTGGCGTCCGAGTATGGTTTCCCAGCAATTCAATTATCTCAACCAACGGTACAATTGCCATCCACAATTATCCCACAACAATTCACAATGCAGGTATTTACAAAAAACTAAATCCCATATCCTTCATGTTTAAATTATCATAAATATACATGCTTGTTTTCTTTAAGGGCTTTCATGGATTGACGAATCCTCACGAATTCATGCATAGAGGACCAGAGCAAATAATAATACAACCAAATGGATTGTATCAACCAGAACCTATGTTTTTGCAAAAGTTTCAAAATCAAATCCTACAACAGTATCCTGTTGAATTTGTACCCTATACACCAAGCACACAACATGAAGTTCAGACGCAACCCCCAGAAACACAAACTTCTTTATATTTATTACAAAATGAACAACTCACAAAAGAAGAACCATCCATTGAACACAAAGAAGAGAATAAAAACATTGTTCAAAGAGAAACACAAGAGAATGCAGTTTCATCATTAATTCCACATGCATTTACTTTCAAAAATGTCTCAGAAAATTTAATTGATATTGACATATCCACTGTACCTCAAAATGTAACTGAATTACTAGAAACTGAAGCTCCAACAACTACAGTTAAAAATATAGATGATCCTGAAGATCATAAAACAACTCCAATATATTACGCACAGATAGGACAAAGCGTAGGTAATGTTATCGCAAATGGATTCTACACCGCCATCAACGACGTAAGAGCATCTATAGAAGAAAATCATACCAATAAACTAAAACTGCAAGAAAATATTACAACAACAACAGTTCCCACAACGACACAAAGAGAAATCAAATCTTTATTTCAGAATAATATAAAAAATGATAGACTGGAAGATTTTAAGAATTTATTGGGTTCTCCTTTTGAAAAAACAGCGGAGTCAGTTAATGTGGCGTATACAATATTGCGGGCAAATGAAAAGGAGCCTAAAGTAAATAAAGATGGTGAGGTATTTGCAGGTCAACTTGTTGAAGCAAAAATAAGCGAAGACCAAGAATTCAATAAGGAAAAAGCTAATTTAGCAAGTCGTCCGCCATTACGGCTGTATGCTGTAACTGAAAAGGTCTCTGAGGCCCCTCCACAGAGAACAGTTGTTAAAGCTAAAATTCCTCCGAAAAGTAAACTCATTTTTGATGATAAGACTGGTGAGCCTGTTCTAAGAGTATATGCCAGTTACTTGGACAATACAGCTCAGGTAGGTCATACAGTGTATTAAACTACCCTCGACTGAAACTGTAATTTAATAATCATCAAGACTCGATACTACTCGCAAGAAATCGATATTAACATCACACAGCTCTCAAGTTAGAAATGAGCTGATAGTCTTCATACGTCTGAACAGATTTTCATAAAACATAGCTAAGAACCATGCCGATTAAATTACCTTCCAAACAATTAAAACTTCATCAAAATCGGTTCATTATTTTATTCGCTACGATGCCACAGATGTCATTGCGCATTAACCGATTCATTTTCCAGAAGGAGTTGTTAACGGCGAAGCTGTCAAACTTGAAGTACAAAGAAGCATCTAGAAAACAAGATAATGTAGATATAAAAGATCTGGAGAAATCGTTGATCGGTGACGTCAATCATGCGCAATTTGGACTCAAGTTAAGATCAAGAAGTGACGACTACATACCTATATTTGATGAATATGATGATTAAACCAAAATAAAAGATAAAGCATTTTTTAAATTAGGTCGTAAAAAACAATATTTTAAGTTTAATATGTTAAGTACAGGCTGTATTTACTACATTGTAACAATTGGTAAAAGGAATAGCGCCATCTATTAGTACATTTCCGAAACAATTTTTGATAACAAGCAACGTTTTTCAAGTTTTCCTTTTTTTCACATTAAATGCGAGTAATCATTGAGAAATTTAAAAACATTTGTGAATAATTATAATCAGAAAAAAATTCTGAAGGATTTGGAAGTTTGTATAAAAAAGAACAAAAATCTGATACTTAATACCGTCACTCTGTAAATAATTTATCTACTAATAAGTGTTAAACATTTATGCATTTAGAATTAAACTAATTTATATGTAAAATGCCAAATGTAATAAATAAAACTAATGACAAGTTGAATAGAAATTTATTTCATATAACTATGAATTATAAAACATCAGAAACCCCTAAAATATATTGTTCAAAAATACTGGATAAAATAAGTTAAATTACAATGACGTCATAGTCTATTATTTATACAAATCGGTACTAATTCAAAAATGCTCAAATTTATTAGTTATTTATACCTCTATAATTGTTATACTTCCAATATAGTATAATTATTATACTTCCTAGACAAAAGATTACAATAACCACAGATAACTACTACCAGTGACCTAAAATCGATATTATTTAATCGGTATGCAATAAATCGACCTTTAAAATAACTCATTAAACATATGTAAAAAAATTAAATATATATTTTTGGAAAGTATAATCAAGTTTTAAAGTTGATCAATCGACAAAAAACATTCAATCAATAATTCAGACATCACTAGCTCAAGTTTTCAAAAGTAAAATAAATGTTAGAAAAATTGTCTATGAAATTTAAAACTAGTGAGTGATCGAATTAAAATTTAACATAAACAAAATTCAATACACGAAGTTCATTGATTATTATGAATTTATTATTTTGATTAATTAAACCATACATAATTTATCTGTGGTAAAAACCAAACATTACATGTGATGTATTTGAAACAAATTTACAAAATAAGGCTGCATTTCCACTAGAGATGAGCGAGGATGTGTATCGAGGGATATTTGTTAAGAACCAATCTTCGCTCAGGAAACGCACCCTGAATAATTTACATCCATCCACTGAGATATATTTTAGCATTTGATATACTATTGAAGATTGATGATTTGTAGTATAATTTATATTCTGTGGACGGTTCTAAGAGCACATAATATTTGTGGATTTATGGGAGAACAAAATGGCTTCCTGCTAATCTTTTGTTTGTGACGTCACAATTCATATTTACTAACTATACTAGTCATGTATAATCTATACTAATATTATGAAGAGGTAAAGTTTGTGAGGTTGTAGGGGGTAATCTCTGGATCTACTAAACCAATTTTGAAAAAATTTTTATCAATAGAAAGCCACATTATTTGAGAGTGTCATAGGCTATATATTAAACCAGAAAATGAAAAGACTTTTTCGTGGTGGTCGGATTTGCAAACTAAGTAGGAGAAGAAACGGTCGAACGAAAATGTTTCTTACAAAATTTTTCAATCAGTTGTCGACAATTGAATAACATATTGCTGAGCCGCCCGTAGTTTTAAAAAAATCTCTTCACTCACTTCACTTTACTCTTCAGTTGTATACGTAACTTATAAAAAAAAGTGCTTTGAATATATAACCATTAGGATGAAAACGACAAAAATTTAATACTCAACACCTCTAAAACCACAAATAAATTAAAAAATTTGCATATTAAGGTCTATGATTAAAAAAAATTACCTTTAAATTTTTTTTTTGTTTGTTTGCTTGAACACGCTAATCTCAGGAACTGCTTGTCCGATTTGAAAAATTCTTTCAGTATTAGATAGCCCATTTATCGAGGAAGGCTTTAGGCCATATACCATCACGCTAAGACCAATAGGAGCGGAGCATCTCGCTGACGAATTCGCGCGAGTCGACTAGTTTTATAATATTATTAAACTTATTTATTGTTATTGAACTTTGTAATAAACATTAATTTTTTGAGTTGTCGTTTTCGTCCTCAGGGTAAAGTAATATTGCACAATATCACCTCAGTGGATAGGTTTCTATCTAATTGTATTTCTCTAGCTGGTCCATGAACCAGGGCCGGCCTGACGCCCTCTGTGTCAGGATGTCACAGCCAGTCTCCGTTACTAGAAGTGTTTGTTCAAACTGTAATAAAAATATACACACAATAAATTACCAAGAATGGGTAAAATGATAAGAAGCCATCCATAAATTACGTCACACTATAAGGGGGAGGGAGGAGGTTGACCAAGTATGAAAAGGGTTGGGAAGGTGTACTAAATATTGTGATGTAATATTTCAAAATTTAAAAAAAAATAATATTAAAACCAGAAATTTAAACAATTAACGAAATGTCTAATGTTTTTAAAGATATTTGATCTGTTATTCATTTTATTAAAAAATAATTTAAATGAGCTTGAATAATTATTTTAGCATTTTATTTTAATTTCTAAATATTAAATTACAAAATATGTGACAAGGAGGTGGGAAGGGTCAAAAAATCATGAAATTCATGTGACGTAATTTATGGATGACCCCTTATACAGCTTTGAAGTTGTAGTATCAATAGAAGTCTTAGATTTATGGTTATTGCTGACTATATAATGGGTTTATTTTTGACTCTGTGATCCAGGAGTCACATAGCCAAAATGCAATCAAATCAATAGAAAATAGATTTAAACAACAAAAAAAATAGTTGATCCAATTTTTTTTAAAGATTTTCTACCAAATTTCATAAGATTCGGACTAACCTAAAGAGTGCTTAATAATTTCATCATAATTAGTCAATAGTCAAGTACATAGGGAACATACATAATACAAATTAATTTTTATATTATATTAACAATATATAATTTATTAAGAATACACAGTATACTTCTACGCTCGGATGTAGATTAAGCAAGTTGAGTGGGTTTAGTAACTTGCTTCTAAACTGTTGGTAATTTTTCTTTTCAAAAAAATAAATATAGTTCAGTCAAAAGCGAGTGTGGAAATTACAATTTCAATAAAGGGACAAACACTTATCAAATTTGATTTTCATGTGTGGGTTAAAATATCATCAAAAGTTGTATTGTGGGGAGTTTACTTCTGACATTAGTATTGCGGGTTTAAATATAAGCGAAAGCCTTTCTATGTACAACTTATGTTTAGATTAATTTAAATTAGATCAAAGGGTTGTGACAGACGGAAAACGAAGTGGTCCTATAAGGGTTCCTATTTTCTTTTAAGGTATGGTACCATAAAATATCTAGAATGTTAATTATATATGTGATGCTTAACCGTGACAGATTGCAGTCTTATAAGTATAGCTTAATATGCTTACTTGAGCGGATCTAGTTCCATCAGCAGTGACGGCAGTCCAGTGGTCCGGCCACTGCTCATCACGCCACCCTCCAGCGTTGATCATTGGCTCTATCGTGAAGCAGTGCCCTGGCTTCATCACACCCACTGCTTTATTTTCTAAAAACGTGAGACAAACATATAATTTGGTCACATGCGTCTTACATTACGTTAAATTGCCAATATTTGATGATACAATTTGGGCTTTAATTTAAATTAAATCAAATAAAGAAAAGACATCGCAGAAATTATCTGAAAATGCCTAATTTTTGGGCTCGTAGGATAGATAGAGTCCCTTTAATTAGTATCCAAATCTAGGTTGCTAAAAGAAATTAGATCCCAGCTTGATTTAAAGCAAAAAATGGTTTTTAAGAAGAATGCAGCATTTTAATTTATTCAAATATTTTAAAGTATTCTTGTTACAAAAATACATTAGGATTTTCCTCAAATAGTCTATCTGAAAATAAATTGTATTGTTTAACTTAACATATTATATTTAATTTTTTTTAATCTTTTAACTTACTGGCATAATGAGGTACATTAGGTGCTGTATGAAACAGCCTATGGATCCCGTGTCCACAATACGACCGCACAACACTTAACCGATTAGCTTGTGCATGTTTCTGAATCACATTCCCTATTTCCCGATATTTCTCCCCCGGTTTCACAATCTCTATAGCTTTTTGTAAGCATTCATATGTGATCTGGACTAGTTTTCTAGTAGATTCCGGTACATTTCCAACAAAAAATGTTTCGTTTAAATCTCCATGGAAGCCCCTGTGGTATACCGTCACATCTACATTACAAATGTCACCATCCTGAAAATTATAATTGTGAATATAGCCGAATGTTATAAATTAGGGGCATTGATATGGCATAGACACTGCATTGAAACAGGCACTAAACTATATAGTTATAGTCTGTTATTGAGTTACTCTAAAGTTTTTAAATAAACCCTTTTTTTACAGGTAGATAAGCAGCTGGTTTACCTAATGGTAAGTGGCAAAACAAGAGACACCCTCTTGCATTGTCGATGTGTTGCATCCTCGAAGATAGAGTAGAGAGGGGAGTGAAGAGGGTAAGTTTGACTCACAAGCGGCTCGACCGGGACGCGTCTGACACTTTCGGCCGGATTCGCATGATGGTGGACGCAAGCCAGTCACGGAACAGATCCCCTACCACCAAGGGCGTGCTGGGTTAGGTTAGCTTTTACGAGATGCTCTCCCGGCGGCAGAGGGGAATAGTATTCTAATCCATCCCCTCACGGGGTATATCCTATGACCCTTATTAAATCCACATCTCATTGATATATGAGTTTGAATTAAATAAGTTTGAATATACACATACCTCTAATGGACGTAGATCTGGTATCCCATGACAAATAACCTCATTTACAGACGTACAACAGCTTTTAGGGAAATTGTGATAGTTCAATGGACTCGGATAGCATTCCCTTTCAATGCATGCCTCATGAACAACTCTATCTATTTCATCGGTAGTCACACCTACGTCACATGCTCTGAAAGATTGAAAATTTATTTAAAAATGTAAAAACAATATGCATTTGATCCTGACATTCTTTTTCATTATAATTAATTTAATCTTTTAATGATTTAATCAATCATAATATTTAACAATTATTCGATAACAAGAGATTATACAATCTTAATTGTAAAGTATTTTCCTTATCATAAATAAAATTTGGAAATCACTAATGATTCTCTTATGCACTACTGATATAAACAACAATAATAACTATTTAATATTACGAGTATCCTGTTTTAGAAAAGAAACAGGACCCTATTACTAAGACTTTGCTGTCCGTTCGTCCGTCTGTATGTCCGTGAACCGTGATAGCTAGACAGTTGTAATTGTTACAAATGATATATTTCTGTTGTTTCTGTATATAAAACAAATACTAAATTCAGAATAAAATAAATATTTCAAGGAGAGGCCCCATACAGCAAACATGGTTTTTTTTGCCAAATATTTGTACGGAACCCTTAGTGCGCAAGTCTAACTTGCACTTGACTCCTTTTTTTTGTTAATAGATTGAAAAATATCTTACTTAGCAGCTTCATCCAAAACTTCTCTGCCAAGGCGACCAGCAACTCTCATTCCTTCAATCTCCTCGTCATTTAATACTTTTATCTGCCCAGATCCTTTAGCTGCATTCTCTGAAGCGGGAAATCCAGTGGGATGATCAGCATAGTCCGGGCGACTTATATGAAGTGGCACAGTCCGCTTAGGCCCAAGTGGTGATGGCCTTAGCTTACCAGTAAAGTTATAAGATGGCCAAGGATTATATTCCATGCTCGACCCATCTGTACTTTCTCCCTCTATAACAAAATCATAATGAAATTTTCACAGCCAATTATTCCATTGTGTAGTGGTGGAGTACCAGTAGGGCTGTCACCTGAAAATATCACAAAGTCGGGAGACTTATTATCTGGATTTTAATCGCAATTGTTAACTTAAATTATGTGTGTGAATAATAATTGAATCAAAATTTAGATAATTATTTTATTTTAGGTCAAAGTTCTCAACATGTTCGAAAAAAATTACTTAGTTATTATTTTTATCAATATATTGAAAATCATAATCATATTTAGTATTTTTCTTTTAGCTTTCCAATAATGCTTTTTGGTCACTTATTTATAAAACCTTATATTCCTTACTATGGAATTGCTGATTAAGAAAATTACATTATTTTTCACACAAATCTGAAGTTTTTAAAATTAAAATCGGTAGTCGGGAGAGATAGTACTATTTCGGGAGTCACCCGCACAAATAGGGAGAGGTGGCAAGGGTATTTGCTTGAAAAATATCTGAACGACCGCTGGCTACGTGGCAAATTTCCTGTTGTTTCGGACAACCAGTCAATTTTAGCGTCTTGAGGCTTTCTTTCGGAACAAACAAGCGAATAACGGGACAAATGGTCAACATAACCTACAAACACTCACTGGCCAAAGAATGTATGATTTTATGAGATTTCCACGACTTTTTAAAGCACTCCTGGTTGCAGAAAAATGAGCCCTGTATCCCCAACTTAATACATGTTGGACATTGTAGCATAGCCAGGGATTTACAACCGGGAGTCTCGCACAACACACTCGCTTCCATTTTTGCTTTTCTACAAATGTCAAAATCAAAATCTTGATTTGTAATTTTTAAATTGACAAGTGACGTTCAGAAACTAATAATATTGTTTAATAAATAAAACAATTGGAAAAATCAATATAAATCATAATATAATTATCGCAATAATTTTTGTAAAATTTCAGCATAATAACTATTTATTTTAAAATATAACATAAAACAAAAAATAAATTGGCCACAGATTATATTCCAACTTGGAAGACAGAATTGTTTTTAATCTTCATCACTAGATGGCAGAATAAAAATATTAAAATATTTTCCCTCTACAGAGCGATATAACAAAACGAGCAATTAATTATTAAACTAGATGGCGTTAAGATACAAAAAATTTTATGCGGGTACTTATACTTAATGATTGAAAAATAAAAATTCATGACGCATACCATGTTTTTCTAATTTAAGATTATTATGAATGTTACTTGGTAGAACTTCCAATTCAACCATTTTGTTTCTTTAATTGTACTCTGTAATACAAAAATAAAGACACTGTAGTCGAAGTCTTGTTAATATTGTTTTAAGGCCCTAACGAGTAAAAAGTAAAGCATTTCAGTTATAAATCTAAAGCGAATTTGTTTTATTACAAGCTTTTATTTAACTTGGAATGTATGTATGAAATCTTGCAACTCAATTTTTAAGCAGATATTTTCAAGCAATTGAGTTGAAATTTTGTATACAAGTTCAATTTGGAGGACAATACATGGTTAACTTTGTGACGTCCTTCTAAATCCAACATGGCGGCGTATCCAAGATGGCGGACTAGTTATTTTTAATGCACTTCTACAATGTAGGTATCAAATGAAAGGGCTTGCTAAAAATAATTCGAAAAATAAAGTGACGTCATTCTAAATCAAACATGGTGGCATATCCAAGATGGCGGACTAGTTACGTTCAATATACTTCTACAATATGGGTATCAAATGAAAGGGCTTGCTAAGAATAATTCGAAAAATAAAGTGACGTCATTCTAAATCCAACATGGAGGCATATCCAAGATGGCGGACTAGTTATGTTCAATACACTTCTGCAATATGGGTATCAAATGAAAGGGCTTGCTAAGAATAATTCGAAAAATAAAGTGACGTCAGTCTAAATCTAATATGGCGGACTAACTATTTGTTGATGCGTTGGAAAAATATATACTTATAAACTAAAGTATACTCACTGAAAAAGATTTGGCGAAGTTGATGAAGCCAACCTTCAGATAAATCGTAAGATCTAATCAAAGCGTTTCTAGATCGCGTATATAAAAAATTACACGTTAACACTAGATCATTAACGTTCATTTCCAATAAAAAAATTATAAAATGAAACTGAAATTTTTCGATACAAATATGATTGACGTTACGTTTGACTTGAGTCGGTTCTATTTTCGCTCTGTTTATTTTATTCCAGCCACGCTTGTCCAGTGGACGATGGACGATGGGCGGATTGAATGAACGATACAGCATGAAGATTTTATTGAAAATAATTTCTTATATCAGACAGGCTATGTGGTGTTGCCATAAATATTATAATTAAAAAGATATGGCCATATAAGTGTCATAAGATGTACATTTTGTACAATGAAGGTTTTCTTAGGAATTAGAGGATCCGATTCCAGAAATTGTTTCACCGATAGAAAACTACACTATTCCTGAGTGACATAGGCGATGCAGTGTTGCCATATATTTTTTTTAATTAATAAAATATGGCTAATAACTGTTCTATATCTCATAAATTTTACTCTTTCTCTCTCTGTTTTTCTCTGCTTTATTTATCTATCTTTCTTACATTTTTATCTTCGCTCTGTCCTTCTCGCTCTTTTATTGTCTCTCTTTTTTCTTTTTTACTTTCTGTATTTTCTTATTTTTATCATTTTTTCTAACCCACTCTGTTTTTTTTAAATAATGAAAAGCTACTAATAATTGCTTCAAATACCCGGGGCGAAGCGATGTCGCTCGTAATATAAATAATACCAATTATTTGGATGTCAGATGAAAAATAGATTCCAAATTTGAATTTTAAATACAAATATTTGAATTTGGAATCTTATCTATAAAAAAAATAAATAAATGCGGATCACTCCTATGTACGCTCATATATCAGAACAACTGCACGAAATATGATAATCTTTGTTTTTGTTATATTAGATTATTAGACAAGGTTTGTATAAAAGAAAAAGTGAGTGAGACAGAAGACGGTGAGTGAGACGGTGGTGTCTAGAATAGAATAGAAATTCAACGGAAACAGTGGGGAAATAGTATACCTATTAATAGTTGCGGATATTAGAGTATAAATGAAAAAATTAGTCAGTGTGTGTTTCTAAAGTGTCATCCTACTAATCCTACTAATATTATAAACGCGAAAGTTTGTAATAATGTATGGATGTTTGTTACTCTTTCACGCAAAAACTACTGAATGAATTTTGATGAAACTTTACAATAATACAGCTTACACATCAGAATAACACATAGGCTATAATTTACAATAATATAGTGTGAATTATCTAAAATATAGCGGGTTAAACCGTACACAGTACAATATATAATAATACTAGTCGACCCACGTGACTTCGTCCGCGTAATGCTCCGATCCTATTGGTCTTAGCGTGATGATATATAGTCTATAGCCTTTCTCGGTAAATGGGCTATATAACACTGAAAAAAATTTTCAAATCAGACCAGTAGTTCCTGAGATTAGCGCGTTCAACCAATCAAACAAACAAACTCTTCAGCTTTATATAATTTAGTATAGTATATTAATATTTTGATATAATACAATGAGAGATGTATGTGTACAGCAATATGTATACATATGCAATTCAGATTGAGCCGAGCAGTGCTTGTGGCTTGAGACCCAGGAACAGGTTTAAAGAGCTCATATAATACTAACTACCATGTACACTGCGCGATAACACCAGAGCGACTGTCTAATCTATCGCACGTCTACAGACTACTATAATTTGTTTATATTGACACTAGCGGGCGCCCGCGACTTCGTCCGCGTAGAAGTTCTGATTTTCTATGAGATTATAAAAAGATAATTTTTCCCGCTGCTGTAATAATCTAAATGCCAATTTTCATATTCCCGCTTTTCTAACCTCAAACTTTAAAAGCATAGGACTTTCATATAACCTTCAAACCCCCATTCCACCCCTTAGGAGGGGCACCCCCGTAAAAAAAATCTTAGCTGACACCTACTCTCTAGAGAGAACCTACTTTCCAAATTTCAAGTTAAGAGTGACAATAAATTAAACTTTCCCATACAAACTTTCATCCCCTATTTTACCACCCTTAAGGGGGTATTTTGCAAAATAAATTATACAGATTTTTATTATTGTAAGTTATTAATGTAAATACCGATTTTCATAAGTCTAACTTCAAAAACATAGACTTTCATATAACCTTCCAAACCCCATTTTACCCCCTTAGGGGAGGATTTTCTCAAATCCGTTTCTTAGTGGACACCTACGTCCTAGAAGGAACCTACATTCCCAATTTCAAGTTTGTAGGTTTTATAGTTCCTGAGATTTCGTGATGATCAGTTAGTCAGTCAGTCAGTGACTTTTCGCTTTTATATATATAGATTATTAATTTCGTAATATCTTTTGAATGGAATATCCGAATTAAATAATTCAAAAAGTAATCAACAGGTATTGAAACAGTCTTGAATAAGAAATAATTTATTTGGATAAGAATAAATACAAAGATGTCGATAACATTGTCTGATTTTGATAGACATTTCTATGAACTTTTAAAATATAAAAAAGTAGTTATAGTGACATAAATACAATAGTTGGACATATGGTCTCGCGAAGTTTTTTATAGATATTGATACGTTCTATAATATTGTAGAACATTTTTTTGTTCTATCATCAATACTTTCCGCAGCGCACGCGATGAAAGACATTTTATGGCTAATTTTTTTACACCTTGAGTGGATTTTAGTAAGAATTTCTGAGGATCTCTAATTTTTTCTAGTATTAAATATAACCTATGTTACTCAGGGATAATGTAGCTTTCTGATGTTGAAAGAATTTTTGAAATCGGCCCAGTAGTTTTTAAGTTTATTCGTTGCATACAAAAATACAAATCTTGAAGATAATATGACCTACCCGCGGATACTAATTTATAAACGGTGTTGCTAACATTATCAAAGTTGACACTTCTTTTTATAGCTCTTAAACGGAATTAGAACGAACGTGGTTGAAATATTTTAAGCCCTCCTCATTTGTGCGTGGGTAAAAGTATTTTTTAGTTGTAATAAAAATAAATGAGTTAGCAACACCGTTTATAACTATGTATTCGAGAGTTCCCTTCTTCCTATTTTATTTCGCAATATATATCCTCTGTTCCGATAGATTTGTGTCAGTTGTAAAACGGAGCTCGTCTGGTGAGTATTGTGGCGGTATAGGTGTGGTATCGTAATGCTGTATATACCTCACAGTAACACGTACAAGACAATATTAGGTCTTTACCTATGAAATTGACTTTTTCATGAAATATGTTAACGCCCATTTTTCTCTATATTTTTTATTTTTATTAATTAAAGTAATTACTCATGCAATGAATGCATTTTAGCCAAGCTTACTGATGCCCTTTTTGAAATGTCTGCTGGACGGGAGGCAACAAATTCTTCAAAGGCCTTTTGAATAGCATTTCGGTTATTGAATTTTTTCCTCTCCAAAAAGTTGTCAAAATTCTAGAAAAAGTAGAAGTTTGTAGGGGCAAGGTCTGATGAATACGGTGGATGACGGAGAACTTCCAACACCAGCTCTTGTAACTTGGAGACTTTGTTTAAGACTTTGTTTTATTTATATAGAAGGCAAGCTCTTCCCGCGACTTCGTCCGCGTGGAATAGTGTTTTTTCATCCCCTATTCCTTATTGTTATTTTACATCCTTGAGGGTAAAACGACAATACTTCCATACAACTTTCGTCACCCTTTTCAACCCCTTACAACCGTTTTTTCGAATTAAAAAGTAGCCTATGCCCTTTCTCAGGCTCTAGACTATCTGTATACCAAATTTCATTTAAATCGGTTCAGTAGTTTTGGCGTTAGAGCTCGACAGACAGACAGAGTTAGTTTCGAACTTATAATCTTAGTAAGAATTTAAATTTGTTAAGAAGAACATGAACTGATTTTTTGAGTGCAAGTAGCATTTCAATAAGCACACAGTGTCAAGTGAGAGAGCACCGGAAGCGAATCCTGGGGACAACGCAATCCTTCCAAACGGTCGACCCACTAATTTTCCGGTCGAGACCCCATTAGAGGAAATGCAAAGCCTCATATAAAATTATATGAGTTTTCACTCACTTTATATTTAAAGATTCTTTTTCACAATTTATACCTAACTAGTCGACGGCAATATACCACGTGTAGTCAGATTTATCAAAAAATATATTTTATTATTATCCCACAGGAACTATTTCCGGGATAAAAAGTAGCCTATGTCTTAATCCGTTCAGCTGTTTATATTTGATTGAGTAACAAATATCCAAACATCTAAACATCCAAGAAAGTAGTAAGATTCTACTGTGTGATAAGAATGACAGAGGCGAGTATTGTCTGGGGTTTGTGACCCGGTAACAGGGAATCCACTACCAGAACTACTACAATAGAGAGGTAACAATCTACTCACTCGATCCTCGATGTGGAAGACCTACTACCACACTGAACTACTACTTGTACTATCACTAGTAGTGTTACAATTGTGTTAAAAGTCCTTGTAAACCTTCACAAGGATCACAATCACTAGGCCCTTTATAAGTATTGCTGTAATAGGTATAGGTTCCTTACAATAAGTCAACATAGAAGATACACTACCATTTTTGAACTGCTGATCTAATTTTAATGAATTTTGGCAAGAAGAAACAAATATGTTTCCGCTTGCTTATTCTATGAAGACAAAGTCACAGGCATAGCTAGGTCTATATATGCAACGTTAAAATTACACCACTTATAACTCAAGAAATGCTGACTCGATTTCGATCAAACGACATAGACTCTCATCCTCAAAAAAAGCTTAAAGAGGTTGAAACATTTCTTTCTTTCTTTCTATCAAAATTGAGATGAAAATGTGTATGGGAGTTCGTTATATACACGTTGGCGTGTAAGTAAGGATTTTTTTTTTATTTTTTATTATTCCAACGTTTAGTACTTCCGACTTGATGTTCGGAATTTTTTTTTAATTTTATGCTTGTGTTTTCTCCAGTTATTGTGATAAATTTAATAAATATTTATGTCGGGGTATAGTTAGAGTAGGATAATGATAAAGAGGACTTGTTGTCACTTTCGTCGCGTCATTTTAATATTCAACGATTTTAGATAGCGAGCTTCTAGAATACGAGCGACATCTGCGGCACTTTAATCAACGATTTTTGATAGCTTCAAACTAGTAATCGATTATCGATTAATCGGAACGCCAGCGCCATATTTCCTATTTGTTGATTTACTTCTCCCCACTAGTGGAGGGGAATTGCTACTATTGTCTAGTCCCTGTATATTTCTCGACTGACGCAGTACAATTTAGTCTCTCGACAAGTCTCTTTGAGTGAACATCACCTGGAGTTGAAGTGTAAAAATAGTGTGTAGCTGTATCACGGATATTGGACCTCTCGGCCTAAGGATCATGTGATTTTTTACGTCTTATTTATTATGAGTCCCTATATTGTATTTAGATGTGTTAACACAACCTTAGGTTCGACGGAATCGTAAGATTCAATTATTAATTAATCCAAATCGTCTCTCTGTTCTGAAATATCTTATGTTCTTTTGTCTTCTGTTTTATTTTTCTTTTTATTTTCAACCAGCTATTTATTTTCTTCTATAATTACTTCTGCTATTTTTTACTATAAGTGGTAAACTTGTCTCGGATTTTGTTGCTTTTCATTATTTCCGGTATTTTCCGGTTCTGTTTCAATGTCGTTATTAGGTTAACCTAACCTTCGGTTTAAATTATTAGGTTAACCTAAGCTTAGGTTTAAACAGTGTCACAAGTCCAATGGCACTGCTTAGGTTCCTGTCGTAACTGTAAGAGATCATATTTGAATATTTATCGGTTCATTAGCAGTATCTACGTTGCGTTTGCCCAATAGTAAATTTAATATCACACCCTCCTTGTAGTGTTTTTCAATATACCCCCTCTTCTCCTTCTTTACATTTCTCCGAGTTACAATAAAAAGATATATTAAATGTAAAATCATTACACATAAATGCAAGTGATAAAATTCGAGCGAAGGTAGGGCGGGATAACTAGTAATGTGAAGGACTTGTTTGTATCTCCATAAAGCCTAAGTAAATGTTAGCCGTCAAATTATAAGATAGTAAACTGTGTATGTGTTTGTGTGCCCTATTAAACCAACATCCCCTAAGAACTTAACGTAAATTAAACATTTAATTTTGCACGACACTAAAGATTTTACTTTGTTACGTTAAATTAATGAGGGAAAAGCAAGTAGTGTAGCGACGTTTAAATTGTAATGTATTTTAATAAACAAGCCTGTTGTGTTGTTTATTTATTAATTAATATATTTTATAATAAATGTACAAATTATTTGAAACTTGCAGAACCGCCCTCGCTTCGCTGTGCTGTGTTCAAATTATGGTTATGTCACTGATGTGCAGTGGACACCATCATCTCACTAACTATCTTCAATTTTTATTTAATACAAACTTTGTCCTGACTATAACGTTGGAGATTTATGATGCGAAGGAGGAGGAGAGGGAAAATATTGAAGAACACTACAAGGGATGATGATATTGAATGGACTATTGGGTAAACACAACGTAGATACTGCTACTGAACCGATAAATAATCAATTATGATCTCTTACAATTATGATACGATATTACAATAATTCTTGAATAAGGTGTAGGCTTAAAGACGTCTTTTATTCAAATTAAACACTCTCCAAACTCCAGGTGCAGGTGCTGTAGGAGATATACCAGTTCAGGAGACCAACGAGGCTCGAAGGTGGGAAACCTCTGAGGGAAGTTGTGGAGCGCATCCGAAGGAGGGTACGGGAGATCCTCATTGATAGATGGGAGGAGGATTTGAGGAACACTGTGTCGGAAGTACTGGCGGTGAAGGCAATCAGAGCGTATCTGCGTAGGTAGTTAGAATGTTAGAATGAGAGAACGGAACCCTGACTTTTAGGATGACACAGGTACTTACTGGATACGGTTGTTTCGGTAAGTACCTGCACTGGATTGCTTAAAGGTAGGCGGAGGAGGTTTGCTATCAATGTGCCGCAGCGTCGGATATTGCGGAACACACACTTGTGCAGTGCCTAACATGGGAGCCGCAAAGCTTCCGGCTACAGTATGTGGTAGGTGACGTGTTGTCGATGGCGGACCTGTTTAGGGCGACGCTGTAAATTCCAGTTTCTGCGAAGTGGTAATCAGCCAGAAGGAGTCTACAGAACACGAAAGAGATAGGGATCCCGTTGCGAACCTGATTCGCAGAAGGAGACAAGGTAGACGCAAAGTAGACGCGTAGTAGAGGCGATCCATTTTTATTTATTTAGATATACCTGAATATATCTATGTTGGACAATGAGTTGATTAAATGAATTAGAAGTATTAAGAGAATGATTTCATAATAATACTAGAAATTTCAAACAGAAAAAAGCGCTGACTATGACTGACTAATTTTGACGTATCAAAAGTATTTTGTGAAAAGTCTAATTGAAATAAACTATTTTGAGTACTTACCAGCGCCATTGCATAGACTTAGTAATTATGTTTTAATGTAATGGCTTCTATAAATTATAAAACTTTATTATTTAAATCTGACAAAAGTAACGATGACGTCACAAACCATCATTTTAACAACGAGCGTTTTAACGACATAATAAAATAATTTCAAATGGCCATTTTTATAATTTGCGTAACAATAGATAGTCTCAATTATCATTATAATGGTTTTTTTCAAATTCTTGCCTATTATAATAACACGTTTTCAGTTTGATAGGTCTTGACAGGAGCGTCTTGCGGTAAGCTCATGGTCGCAGATGTTCGGCCCTTGTCCACTAATCTCGCAGCTTAAGATGTTATGTATTTACATTCATTTCATATTTTAGCTGCGTAAAAAACATGCATTGTTAATTTAAAAATCAATTAGATGCACATATATGTCGGAGCATAGTAAAAGATTATCGATTAATCGAATCGTTATTGTTGTCTATGGCGTTGGAGTGGGGTAGTAGTCACTTCCGTTGTTTTGACAGTCTCTACCCTCGACCCTTTATAGTGATAGTGTCAAGTGCAGTGTAGTGTGGAAGTGCTGTCCAACTAAGGTCACGTAAGTCCTTACAATGTAATTGCCACGTGGATAAGTAAACACAATGTTAGGTTAGGTTAGCCTTAGGTTAGGTTAGCCTTGTGTGGGGTGCTAGCTGCGGAAACCTCCTCGAGAGCCCACCATTTTGTGGGCCGGTGCACCCTGGGCAACTTCGGATAGTAATTTTCCACTATTACTATCCGGAGGCCAATATCCGCAGAAGAGGGGTGCGTAGGCGCAGTGGACGGTGGCTGCGTTGCAGAGTCGAGTTCAGTGTGTCCCGCTGCGCCTCCGTTCATGGGGTAGCCACTCAGTGGCGCAGCTGTACTCCATGATCGGGGGGGCAGTTAGACATATCTGATGCGTGGGCGTGAAAGCGTCATGGTGGGGCGCGGAAACGCGAGTGTCTCTTGCGCTGGATGTTTCGCCGTCGACTCCTGTCTCGGTGTAGTAGCGTAATCCGGGATGGGGGGAGCGGTCGGGCGGCCGGTGCAGAGGTTTGCGCCAAGGTTGGGCGCGGAGATCGCGGAGATCGCGGAGCGCCGGCGTGACGGGCGCGGGCCTTAAACTCCAACGTTCGTACCCTGGGCGTCGCAGACGGCGGTTAAGCCCAGGGGGGTCCGGTGGCCGGAGGTACGGGTCGCTCCGGGTACTCCTCTGTTTGCAGAGATGACTTGTGAGCAACCTGATCTCGAGGGATATGGGCCGCTTCTGACTCCTCCGGGGGCTGGGTGTTTCAGTAGACATGTCCTGGCATCCCCCCTCGGTTAGGTGCTTGGTAAAGCGAGCCCATGGGCGGGTTTGAACTGCGGGTACTTGTACCCGCAGACGGGTGGATGTGCCGAGGCGTCCGCAGTAGTATGCTAACGCGATCCTGCGGCGCCTAACATACGGCATGGACGGTGGTAAGTTTTAGTGCGGTAGTCCAGCGCTTATCGCTGGGAGTCCCACATAACCCCTTCAAGGGGTATGCGTAAATGCATTTCCCACATTAAAAAAAAAAAAAAAAGGTTAGCCTTGTGTTAGATTCGGTTTATGTGCGTTTAACCTTGGGTTTAAACAGAGAGCCTGAGCAGTGGAGGTGAGTGTTATGATCATTTAAAGGAATTCCTTAAGCCTACACCTTGA
This sequence comes from Limenitis camilla, assembly GCA_905147385.1. NCBI lineage: Eukaryota > Metazoa > Arthropoda > Insecta > Lepidoptera > Nymphalidae > Limenitis > Limenitis camilla. The sequence goes on along the minus strand of LR990232.1, from coordinate 3,292,542 downwards.
TCACAAGTCCAAGGCACTGCTTAGGTTTCTCTCGTAATTGTTAGAGATCATATTTGATCATTTATCGGTTCAGTAGAAGTATCAACGTTGTGTTTACCCAATATTCCACTCATTACCATCACCCCCTTTTAGTGTTCCCCAATATTCCCCATCTTCCTCCTTCCATCTCCTTTCACATCGTTTTAAAATCCCCGACATATATAAATAACTAGCTGTGCCCGAGACTTCGTTCGCGTGGAATAGTTATATGTATATAAGACACATACATATCTCGTGTTGCAAACTTATAAAACATTCACATAACCGTTACATATTTTCATCCAAACTATCGTTCCCTATACCCCTATATGAGGGTAAAACTTTTACAAACTTTGAATATCATATTTATTTATATCGAATCAACAGCCTAAAAATACTTCCATACAACTTTTCATACCCCCTTTTTAATCTCTTACAACAATTTTTTTGCATGTAAAAGTAGCCTATGTCCTTTCTCAGGCTCTAGACTATCTATATACCAAATTTCATTTAAATCGGTTCAGTAGTTTTGGCGTGAAAGAGCGACAGATACACAGTGTTATTTTCACATTTATAATATTATATAAGTAAGGAGTAAGGATGTTTATTTAAAAAAAAAGAGTTGTATACGAGAGAGATACGCAGACTAACAGTACGAGTGCTTGACTAGAATATCCTCCTGGGAGTTATAATATGGACTCAGAGCTTCAGCGATACTGCTAGAATACTGATGATTTAATCATAAATATTTCAGTTACGTTGGCACAACCGAATGATGTTCAGTTTGTGCCAATTTTTAAAATCAAATGTTTGTTACTCAGATTAATGTCGTCGAAAGCATATCAAATCAGGCAACAAATCAGTGTTGCCAGAATCATAATCAACAGTAAGTTCTTTTTTAAAGATTAGTAGCAGTATGCATCACAAACTACTAGTATTAGTAAGTAATAAGTAAGAATATATTATAGGCACTTTGTAATTCATCCTGACGAAGATATTATAATGGATTTTCCATGTACTAGGCTATAAATTTTTATAACTCAAATAAAGGAGAAACGCTTGGAGTGTAATATAATCTGTTTCGTATAACTATCTCGATTTCAATGAAATAGGGAACACTGATATTTTATACCCTGGATTATTATTTCTCGGAAAAATACATAGTTTCTGCGGTATAATAAAAAATATGTTAAAACCCTCACTGCTCTGATTGATGTTTATCTATTCAAGTCAAAGCTACCAACACTATAACTAACGGAATGCTACTCAAATAAATGCTACCTACATCATAACTAACATGATGCTTCTCAATTCAATGCTACCAACACCATAACCGACAGGATACTACTCAAATCAATGCTACCAACACCATAACCGACAGGATACTACTCAAATCAATGCTACCAACACCATAACTAACAGGATGCTTATCAAATAAATGCTACCAACATCATAACTAACAGGATGCTATTCAAATATATGCTACCAACATCATAACTGACAAAATGTTACTCAAATTAGTGTCGCTAACATTATTAACAGCACATAAGTATTATTCGACTTATTCCATCTCCTGACCAACCGTCAAGCAGTGGGAGTGTGGTCCAGGCTACCGATGGTTAGGGCTCCAGAGAGAAGAACATCCGCACGACACGTGCCGTGTCCAAGAGTATCGTTTTCTGCAGCAGAGCCCTGACTCAGCCATCTAAGAACCTCTAAGATGTTATTATAGTTTACTAGCTGCGCCCACGGTTTCACCCGCTATATTTTGGATAATTCACACTATATCATTATAAATTTGTTATTCTGATGTGTAAGCTATATTATTGTAAAGTTATATCAAAATCCATTCAGTAGTTTTTGCGTGAAAGAGTAACAAACATACATCCATCCTTCCTTGGAGAGAGAATTCATGTACGCAAAGGGGCTGGTGCAAAACAATTTTAAAATATAGCAAAATTACTATATAAAATTTAAATATTTTTAGATTTACTTACTTATACTACATACATTAATTATACATACAATACATAAAACATGCACTAAATAAGATGATACATATATACAATACATACTTGATACATAAATTAATAAAAGTCTATAAGACGTTGTTTAAAAATATTAAGAGACTCAGACTGACGAATGTAACGAGGAAGCTCGTTCCACAGAATGACAGCTTTTACTGTAAAAGAATCGCCATAATACCTGGTCTTACTAGTAGGAATTTTCAGTCGGTTGTCATACCTTGATCTTAGGTCTTGATCTCCAGGAACATTAGAATCTAAATAGCAAAACCGATAATTAAATATGACGGGGAGTGCGTATTAATTAAATAAGACTACTAAAATATAAAACAGTCACAACGTGTATGTGCATATGTGTGTGCAGTTCGCAGGTAATTTTCACGGGTAAAAGAATCGCCATAATACCTGGTCTTACTAGTAGGAATTTTCAGTCGGTTGTCATACCTTGATCTTAGGTCATGATCTCCAGGAACATTAGAATCTAAATAGCAAAACCGATAATTAAATATGACGGGGAGTGCGTATTAATTAAATAAGACTACTAAAATATAAAACAGTCACAACGTGTATGTGCAATGTGCATATGTGTGTGCAGTTCGCAGGTAATTTTCACGGGTAAAAGAATCGCCATAATACCTGGTCTTACTAGTAGGAATTTTCAGTCGGTTGTCATACCTTGATCTTAGGTCATGATCTCCAGGAACATTAGAATCTAAATAGCAAAACCGATAATTAAATATGACGGGGAGTGCGTATTAATTAAATAAGACTACTAAAATATAAAACAGTCACAACGTATATGTGCATATGTGTGTGCAGTTCGCAGGTAATTTTCACGGGTAAAAGAATCGCCATAATTCCTGGTCTTACTAGTAGGAATTTTCAGTCGGTTGTCATACCTTGATCTTAGGTCTTGATCTCCAGGAACATTAGAATCTAAATAGCAAAACCGATAATTAAATATGACGGGGAGTGCGTATTAATTAAATAAGACTACTAAAATATAAAACAGTCACAACGTGTATGTGCATATGTGTGTGCAGTTCGCAGGTAATTTTCACGGGTAAAAGAATCGCCATAATACCTGGTCTTACTAGTAGGAATTTTCAGTCGGTTGTCATACCTTGATCTTAGGTCATGATCTCCAGGAACATTAGAATCTAAATAGCAAAACCGATAATTAAATATGACGGGGAGTGCGTATTAATTAAATAAGACTACTAAAATATAAAACAGTCACAACGTGTATGTGCATATGTGTGTGCAGTTCGCAGGTAATTTTCACGGGTAAAAGAATCGCCATAATACCTGGTCTTACTAGTAGGAATTTTCAGTCGGTTGTCATACCTTGATCTTAGGTCATGATCTCCAGGAACATTAGAATCTAAATAGCAAAACCGATAATTAAATATGACGGGGAGTGCGTATTAATTAAATAAGACTACTAAAATATAAAACAGTCACAACGTATATGTGCATATGTGTGTGCAGTTCGCAGGTAATTTTCACGGGTAAAAGAATCGCCATAATTCCTGGTCTTACTAGTAGGAATTTTCAGTCGGTTGTCATACCTTGATCTTAGGTCTTGATCTCCAGGAACATTAGAATCTAAATAGCAAAACCGATAATTAAATATGACGGGGAGTGCGTATTAATTAAATAAGACTACTAAAATATAAAACAGTCACAACGTGTATGTGCATATGTGTGTGCAGTTCGCAGGTAATTTTCACGGGTAAAAGAATCGCCATAATACCTGGTCTTACTAGTAGGAATTTTCAGTCGGTTGTCATACCTTGATCTTAGGTCATGATCTCCAGGAACATTAGAATCTAAATAGCAAAACCGATAATTAAATATGACGGGGAGTGCGTATTAATTAAATAAGACTACTAAAATATAAAACAGTCACAACGTGTATGTGCATATGTGTGTGCAGTTCGCAGGTAATTTTCACGGGTAAAAGAATCGCCATAATACCTGGTCTTACTAGTAGGAATTTTCAGTCGGTTGTCATACCTTGATCTTAGGTCATGATCTCCAGGAACATTAGAATCTAAATAGCAAAACCGATAATTAAATATGACGGGGAGTGCGTATTAATTAAATAAGACTACTAAAATATAAAACAGTCACAACGTGTATGTGCATATGTGTGTGCAGTTCGCAGGTAATTTTCACGGGTAAAAGAATCGCCATAATACCTGGTCTTACTAGTAGGAATTTTCAGTCGGTTGTCATACCTTGATCTTAGGTCATGATCTCCAGGAACATTAGAATCTAAATAGCAAAACCGATAATTAAATATGACGGGGAGTGCGTATTAATTAAATAAGACTACTAAAATATAAAACAGTCACAACGTATATGTGCATATGTGTGTGCAGTTCGCAGGTAATTTTCACGGGTAAAAGAATCGCCATAATACCTGGTCTTACTAGTAGGAATTTTCAGTCGGTTGTCATACCTTGATCTTAGGTCATGATCTCCAGGAACATTAGAATCTAAATAGCAAAACCGATAATTAAATATGACGGGGAGTGCGTATTAATTAAATAAGACTACTAAAATATAAAACAGTCACAACGTGTATGTGCATATGTGTGTGCAGTTCGCAGGTAATTTTCACGGGTAAAAGAATCGCCATAATACCTGGTCTTACTAGTAGGAATTTTCAGTCGGTTGTCATACCTTGATCTTAGGTCATGATCTCCAGGAACATTAGAATCTAAATAGCAAAACCGATAATTAAATATGACGGGGAGTGCGTATTAATTAAATAAGACTACTAAAATATAAAACAGTCACAACGTGTATGTGCATATGTGTGTGCAGTTCGCAGGTAATTTTCACGGTTTCCCGTATCCAAACTCCCCGAGTGACCCGGGGATGCGTCTGGCGTCGCGTCGGCGGTCGGCGTCAGATCGTCCGGGCGAGCGTGGAGGGTGGTCGCGTCCAACCCTTACCCGTATCTATCGAAAGTTCGCGCGAGTTCTCATACTGGATTTGTAAGTACTTCATTTATTTATTAAACATACTTCAAACAGAAGACAATTGGTATAAAGACCCTTCACAATAAGTTTTCTTTAATATCTTTTATGTATCAATAAGTTACATATTTATTATTACATATATTTATTAATAACAGTAGATCGTTTGTAGACATATTTAATAATTTTATGAGGTAGTCATACTAACTTTGACACCCCTTTCACCCTCTTATGGAATGATTTTCGAAAAACCTTCATAATGAATTTATAACTTTGAAAATCAGAGAACTTTTATACTAACTTTGCACCCCCTTTTTATTTCCTTAAGGAATGATTTTCGAAAAAATATTTTACAAGTGTTTCATGACTTTCAGTGAAGAACCTTCATACTGAATTTCATTTGGATAACTTCAAAAACGGCAAAGTTTCATAGTAACTTTGCACCCCTGTTTAACCCCCTTAGGGGGTGAATTTTCAAAAATCATTTCTTAATACTCCCCTAAGATATAAAAGGGACCCATGTGCAAAATTTCAAGTTTCTAACCCTTACATTTTAGGAACTGCGTTGATATATCAGTCCGTCAGTCAGATCTTCTGGCTTCAATTCTACTACTTGTTTGTTTGGTTAGTATAAAATCTATAACTGAATTAATGAGGTATTTTTTAAGGTTAAAAGTAGATTATTTGATATTTAATATTTATATAGTATAAACCCTTTTTATTACTAAAAAATGTAAAGATAACGAGATTTGTTTGCTATAGTCCTAAATTTTTTGCATTACTAGAAAACTTCCAATCACATTTATAGTATACTTTTCTATATATATATATTTTATTCTATGTAGTTTATAATATTAAATCCATGCAAACCAAGTGGTTATTACTAGCGACTTGGTAGTATAATACATTTTTGGTTCAAAAATAATTAAAGATTTAATTACTTTTCTGTTGTTAAGATGTCATTACCATGTTCAGGACTTTTCATATTTACAATTTTCCTTAATTTTATAAACAATGTGGAGGACTGTAATCAAATGTGTCAAGTATATATTATATATAAACAGATTTTAATGACTTTTACGACGAGTAAATAGAGTGTGGCTTGGAGCAGGATATATTATGATTTATTTAATGTAAATCAGATATCAAAAAACAAGTTATCCTCAGTTTAACATAATTCTAATAAAACAAAGTAAATAAAATCACTATATTCAGAGTCATCAAAGTCACGCGAGTCGACTAGTCTAGTAATATAATTGTCTTATATTCCATTTTTACTCCACAATAAGTTAGCAACACTATAGACCTTTTATTGTCTAATAGTTGCTTTTGGTTTGTTTTTATAAGCTTTGTTTCGACTCCGCGAAGTCTTAAGCTCAATACTTAAATATTTATTTAAGACTTCAAGTCTTACTCGGGAGGTCCGAGTTCGATCCTCCACACAGGCACACACCTCTGACTCTGAGTTATGTGTGTTTTGAGCAATTAAATATCACTTGCATTAATGGTGAAGGAAAACATCGTGAGGTAACCTGCACTCCTGAGAGCGTCCTTAAGTTCTCAAAGGTGTGTGAAGTCTGTCAACGCGCACTGGGCCAGCGAGGTGGACTATGGCCTAATACCCTCCTCATTCCTAATTCTGAGGAGGAAACCCGGAGGAGAAGGAGGAGGAATGGGAGCCCCTTAAATATTTATTTTATTCTGTTTTTAGTATTTGTTGTTATAGGGGCAACCGAAATATATCATGAATGAAAATTTCAACTGTCTAGTTATCACGGTTCATGAGATACAGCCTGCTGACAGATAGACGGACAGCGGATTACTACTATCTCGTTTTTACCCTTTGGGTACGGAACCCTAAAAAGGAGGTAGAACAATTAAAGGGAGGTAATAAAAATCCCTGTTGTGTATCCCTTAGGGTCTTTAGTAGGTTAATTATAAACTCGGATAAAAAATCTGACCCTTAGGCTCTACTGAGCCTCTTTGGTTTGTTATATTGACTGGCAGCTTATCACAGAAACCTTTATAAGATTTAAAAAGATAAAAATAGTGTAAAAAATTTCATCTTTTATTAAATTCAAAAATTAAGGGGATTTTTTTTCTTCACTGCCGTTGATACCCTTGAGATTTATTTTCGAAAAATCGCATCGGAGTCTCGTCTCCGTTCAAGTATTACGTAAGCAGAATTTTTTTGTAATCAACCACATCGTTCATGTCAGCTAAAGTATTCAAAACTATAATCCTAAGCTCCTCCCCCCCATCTGAAGCTGACGTAATACTAGGTACATGTATTTTAAATAAATACAAATACTCTTAAAGATCTTAATCTCGTTTTCGTGTACGTTTACTTTTGTACGTTTACTTTTTTATTTATTAGAGAATACGTCACGTACATGGGGATTGAGAACCCCTAATATCATCAAAGATAAGAGAAGTAAAGTCCCCCCAACCCCCATTATTACTTACGTAAAACTACTGTACAAAGTTTATAAAATACCACAGTGATTATTTTGTGAGCAGAGTTGGATAACAGATTTGATTTAATTTATGAAAGCGATCTCTTCATTCCCAAATCCCAAGGCGTGATATCTTCCATAAAATCTTTATTGTCACCTTTATAAAAGATATGTGCCCAAATAATATTTCCTTAAAAAGTTCTTTCCGTAATCCGGTGTAAGCTTTAAGGGAAAAATACATTGTATATATGTGTATAAAGTTTCTGCATTCAATATTTGATTAAAATCTATCCCACAGGACGTTAGTTTTATGAAAAGTCTATGTTTTTATTTATGAAGGAGACAAGGGACGTTCAAACATATAAAGTTTAACATTTGTAGTATTAGTAAGAACATTTTTACATGAATATTTAAACAATTTTTGGTATATTTAAGCACAACGAGAATATGAGCTTAAAAGTTAAAAGCATTCAAAAGCCCACAAAGTTTTACTTAACCGAGTAAAGGATTAAGAATATCCAAACTGTATTCATTGTTTCGAAAATTCTACAAAGTACTAAGTAACTTATATACTACAATTTATTCACTATATATATATACCATCGTCTGTCTGTTCGAATAAACTCAAAACTACTTAATTATTGGTTTTCACCAATAGACAGAGTGATTCATGAGGAAGGTAAGTGTATAATTGATTAAGGTTTTGTGTAAATTGGTAGATTTATGACGATATAGTTGAAAATGTTCGGCTTGGCTACAATCGCATTGAATGGCAGCCGCATGTAAGCCAGATTTACATCCTCCCTTTCCCGTACCATTAATGCTGGGGTTACAAAGGACTCTGGGTTGTTGCTCACGATGAACTGAAACTGCAACAAAACCTCTGAGTTTCAAACCTGTCTTTTCAGAACTTGATAACTTTGACGAACTTTCTGACTAAAAGAGAAAATAGAAAACCAAAATCTAATTAATTTTAGTTAAAAGAGAGCTAAAAGCATTCGGCAGGAACACTTCGGAAATAAAAGCGCTAACGCAAGAGTTTTCTTCCGTTCGAAAGCACTCCAATGCGCGAGACGAGTGTTTCCGAAGGGATGGCCATTTTCAATCCCTTCTCAGACGCTCTTATATACCTAAGTATATCTTGGACAAATGTACTCAGGTGCTTGAAACTCGGTTTCAGGGTTCCGTATTACTCTGTTATTAAATCTATGCCTATATATCTGATGCAGTCTGTCCTATGAACAGCGTTACCAACTGATCTATATATATTTCTTATTGATATTATATTTTTAATTTAATATAACAAATATTTTTTTAAATCATACAAACAGTACGAACCTCCTCGGATTGATGTTAGTAGTTTCTGTGACTATCCTCAATTTTATTTGTTCTAGATATTTCAGATTCTTCTATCTTCAAAAGCAGCCATCTTATTTAGGGAGATTTTGCTTTAGTGATGTAATTATCGTAGTGACCTTTCTCACCAAATGACTCTTCTGCTCATCATCAACTAGGATTTATACAATTTATGGAGTTAATAGACTGGTGTTAGTTACATAACATCGCAGACAAAATGCAATAAACTTCCCCCTCACTAATATAACAAAGCCCATTCTATAGAAACACATTTGCGTTGGAATCAATCTCTTTATGTCGATCACAATTAATAGATAAACGACTTTATTTAATAAACGTTTTAAAGTAAAACAAAAGCCTTTGTTCCTGAAGATCAAAGGTCAATTAATGAATTAAATTAAAGGTGTTATTTGTATTAATTACTAAAAGTTTTCTATTCGATTTGTGGGGCTTAGTTCTGATTTGGAGACGACTTTCCTTTTCCATTGGAAAAGTACCTATCTATAACTATGTCAGCGCGTAAGTTAAGCGTCCATATTCCCTGTCTATTCTATAAGCAAAGGTAAAAAATGATGTCGCACGCACGACCGTCAACGTCAGTGATCGAGAGAATAATGAGCGTCCACCGCCCTTTCACAATATCTGCGTGTACCCTAAACTAAACTAAAACTACTAGAACTTTAATCAATTACAGGTTTAGATATTTTCCAGTATATTCTACAGAAAAAAAAATCTTACGTGTTCAAATCATTACAAATATACTTTTCGGTTTAGCTGTTATATAACAGATCCACGTTCCTCATCCGTTTGTTCAATTACTACAAAGCCGAATTCGTTTCGTCCTGTCGCATTTTACACCTGTATTTTTGGCGACTCGTTACCGCTTGTTAAGTTCTTTTACGCAAAAAAAGTTCCTCAAAGCCTTTTGAAGCTGTTGTTTACGGATAATTTGAAAATGTTTGAAACGCGTTGTGGAAATATTTTTAAACTAAACCAATTTTTACGCATTGTACCTAAAGTTTTGTTAATAGTGTTACTATGGTCTACTCTGATCGAATTCTTCTATGCTTTAGGTAGGTCGTAGAGCAGAGTTTTCCAAACTAAATTAACCTCTAGACCACTTGCCATGCTGTTCTTTCACTTATATGTGGTACGGCGATCAAACACGACTACACTCAAACGTATCACCATAAGTATTAAATGCATTATCATGAACCTGACCCTACCCTTGTTTATTTCTTACTAACCTCTATTTTTTTTTGCTTACGTAAATCCACTGCAACTCGTAAACCTCTGGGGGTCGATATAAACCATCTTGGGAATCAATGGATTAAAAGTTTACAACGACGCAGGATCAGGATCTGATTTTTTAACAAAATAAGTATATATCTGTATTAATATTATAAAGAGGTAAAGTTTGTGAGGTTGTAGGTGGTAATGTCTGGATCTACTGACCCGATTTTGAAAACTCTTGTACCAATAGAAAGTACATTATTTGTGAGTGTCATAGACTATATATTAACCCGAAAAATAAAAAGACTTATTTGTGATAGTCCGATTTGCAAAGTAAGTCGAAGAAAAAACGGTCGAACGAACGCTATCTTAATGACGAGAGATATATGATTCATAGTTGCGGGTAGAGTATGAATGAATAAATGAGTAAGTGAGCGAGATTGGACAGTTTTAATACACCTCAGCAAAGCAAGAACAGGTCTGTTACTTCATATAAAATTCCTTAAACCTTTCATTTCTTTAATGTCATGTTACCAAAGAAATATTGTGATTACCGGACTGTATTAATTTTCATTCTCCATTCCCCTTTGAGATTGAGTCGCCTTTTTTATGAATTTGTAAGCAAATCCTTTTAATTCTGAAGGGTTATACTCAAGATTGGATTGACAAAGAAATATAATAATAATATATATTTAATAAAAAAGTATATAGTCCAGTGAGCTTGCCAGTGAGTGAGTGACGTCTGTGTCTAGTTTTAGTTAAATATGATAGAATCTGTAGGTAATATTGGTCAAATCTTCTCCTGATCAACGACGTTTATCAGGGGTTCTATGTTAATAAACGATTAGAAGAATTAGGATCTCTATAAAAACTACACTAAAAAGAAATTGTTTCTAAAATTAATAACAGAGCATAACAAATCGGAAAGATTTTAAATTAGAATATATATTATAAATGGTAGAAAAATGATGTAATTAAAAAACTAAAAATCATTGTTTTAACCGCCATCAGATTCTTTGGTAGTCTCAGATTTTTTAAAAAGATCAAACTGTCGCAAAGCAATCATAATTCTGCTAGAAATTCCCAATGTTGTTGGTTGAAGTTGTGTACACTAATGGGGAAATACATTACGTATATAAAATCTCCCTAGTTACGTTATCAACAAGGAAAAAGTTCCGATAATAACTGGACTGTATTAATTTCCATTCTCAACGATTCCTCTTGCAAATTGAATCAGAGATGAGATCGCTTTTTTCATTATAAACTGGTTGAGGCTCTGATACGAGGATTACAACTTAATGGGTTCTTGGATTTATTGTCAAAGAGATTTATAGTTTGGAATCTCTTTATATACTTCACTAGCGACATACCCCGTCTTCGCACTGTTTCTCTAGTATTATATGCATGTAATATACATTCTTCTTAAATCACTCTGTCTGTCTCGTAATTTTTAAAGATCTAAGCGTACAGACAGCGGGAAGTGACTTTTATGTCATCATGAAATCTCTCCAAACTTATATAGATACTTAAAATTTTAAGAAACTTAAATACTATAAATATTAAAGGTTTCGGTGATTTTAAAAATGTAGGTATATTACGCACTTAAATGACAATAGAAAAGTAAGGTAATTGCCCAACAATCAGTCAGACAGCAACCATTATCAAGGCTATATATTTGTCGGCGCAAAATAAGGGAATCACTGTAAGCCTAAGGTTAGGCTTGGCAACTACATTGTAAGGTACTCACGTGACCTTAATCGGGCAACACTCCCAACACTAACACTATCTAGAGACTACTTCACTGCTTGAGAGACCGCGCACGACTAAGACTACCGTCAGACTGTCGGAGGCTTATTTTATGTATATTTAATGATATTATTATAGGCTGTAATTCTTCAAAAATTGTGATTTCATACGTAAACATAGATAATTATAAAAATGTTTTTATTGTGTTGTTAGAGATACAAATAGGTTGCATTGTATATAGGAGTGAGCGAGAGGAGATGATTAGAGATCGACGCCTGCTGCTACCATGTTCATCCATTTCTAATAACGTGTCTATTTATAAAATGTCCTTGATAAAAAGATCCTAATAAATCGTTTAAGCTTTAAATGGCAGTTAAAATAGAGCGAAATTCAGGCCCTCCAAACCTCTCGATTTCAATTGAGTGTTGTTGAGTTGAATTGAGTGAAGATCTTATCGTCTTACGCAGTCTTTAAATTACAACGCCCATTCAACGTTAATGTAATTGTCACTTATATTTGATTATCTACCAAAACTTTTTTAAACACAAGACAATAATAATATGCAATTAAAACGGAATACCGAGTAACCAATATTAAACATTTACTCTAAACCTTAGTAATGGAGACCCAGCATGTCAATAACAAAACTAGTTAGCAACACCGTTAATAACTAACTCAATTATGAAGAAGTGAGTGTTAGATGGTATTTGCGTTTTCCGTCTAAGGTGTATATTATTTACTAGTTAACCCGCGCAACTTCGTCCGTGTGATGCGCGAGCGTGAATATATATAGCCTATATCCTTCCTCGATAAATGGGCTATCTAACACTAAACAATTTTTTCAAATCGGACCAGTAGTTCCTGAGATTAGCGCGTTCAAACAAACAAACTCTTCAGCATTATATATTAGTATAAGATTTATTTAAGGACTAAGTTTTCAGTGAATATTAGGATTTTTGCTAAATTGTTAAACATTTATTATATAACGTTCACTATACCCTTGCTGTTCCTATACCCTTGTTCACTATGCCTTCTTAGTGATAAATATATATTTAAAAAAAAAAATATTTTTTTAAAATCTCTCCTAAATGTATATTTACGGCAAAAAAAAAATCCTTTTTGTAAATGTTTGAATTTTCAAAATTTCTATAGCTTTTTATAAACAGAAGTTTTTATTAAATGCTCGTCTATAAAGTTAAGACATCTTACAAACACATATATAATGTAAAAGTACCATCACCATCTAATGGTATGAGGCGGGTCTCCTAATCATAAAACTATGTAGTATGACATAATCCCTCCTGATTATGTCATACTACATAGTTTAAGTCCAGTGCGGGTCGGAGAACTCCCAGGAGTGCAGGTTTCCTCACGATGTTTTCCTTCGCCGTTAAAGCAAGTGATGTTTAATTGCTTAAAACACACATAACTCAGTAAAGTCAGAGGTGTGTTTGTAATTTAAAAAGCATCACAGTTATACTAAACTAAATATTATCAAAAATCCTTATCCTTATCCTTACCCTTTATATAATATTATCCATGTAAACGGTGGGCAGATAATATTGAATCTATAAACAGGTAAATTGGTTGTAAGCTTCAGGTTTAATTAGCAAGGAAACTGGATCTAAAGGATTATCCGTGTTCATTCAAGTAATTCAATTCTATTATATCAGTTAATAAAATACTGTGTATAATAAGTGCGTCTATTCTTGTCAGAATTTTAAGTAATCTAGAAATTACCAATAATTTTAATCACTATATCGCTATCGCTATTTTATATTTTAATTTTCAACTTCAACATAATTTATATATGTCAGAACAGAGAGAGCCGAATTGAATGAATTAATAATCGAATCTAATGGAGAAGGCCGTATTTGAATGAATGAAGTGATCGAATATCATGATTCCGTAGTTTTTGAACAGGAACCCAGGCAGTGCCTTGGACTTGTGACCAAGGTGTAGGTTTAAGGGGCTCCTTTAAATGATCATAACACTCACCTCCACTGCCTGGTCTCACTGTTTGTCAGAGGTTACTTTAACATAAGGCTAACCTTTCCTAACATAAACCTAACCTAAGGCTAACCTAACATAAACCTAACCTAAGGCTAACCTAACCTAAGGTTGTATTAACACATCTAAATACAATCATAATAAATAAGACGTAAGAACTCACATGATCCTTAGTCCGATATGTTCAATATCCGTGATGCGACATAACTATTTGTTACACTTCAACTTCAGGCGATGTTCACTCAAAGAGACTTGTCGAGAGACTAAAGTGTACTGCGTCAGTCGGGGAATATAAAGGGACTAGACAATGGTAGCAACGCCCCTCCACTAAGGTATAAGTAAATCAATAAAACGGAAATAGGGCGCTGGCATCCCGATTAATCGATAATCTTTTACTCGTTTGAGACTGTTAAAAATCGTTGAATATTAAAATGACGCGACGGAAGTGATGATTAATTTTCTTTATTATTACCCAAATTAAATCAACAAATAGGAAATATGGCGCTGGCGTTCCAATTAATCGATAATCGATTACTAGTTATCAAAATTCGTAGAATAAAGTGCCGTAGATGTCGCTCGTATTCCGATTATTCGATAATTAACATCGTTTACTCGCTATCTAAAATCGACTAATATTAAAATGACGCGACGGAAGTGCCAACAAGTCCTCTTTATTATTATTCTACCCTAACTATAGCTCATCACGACCTTCACTATTATCCTACCCCAACTATACCCCGACATATATGACTAAATCCCAAAGACAGTTCGACCCAAATCGACTATAGTCTATGGCTGTACTTAATTTCATCAAAATCGACTTTAATCTATGGTCGTACTTAATTTTATCAAAATCGACTATAATCTATGACTGTACTTAATTTTATAAAAATCAACTATCATCTATGGCTGTACTTAATTTTATCAAAACACAGATAATTTATCCGTCAATAGATGGCGTAAGTAGTGTATTAAATTGCTTTTTCCTTTAATTAGTTTGTTTTCTTAAGTATTGTCTACGTTTCTTAAGAGTTACTTTCGAAATTATAATATTAGTTTGGATTGCTGTTAAAAAAAACAAATTCTGAGTCTTATTAGAGCTACTACTACTAGTTCCTAAAACCACCAAATGATCTATTTTATACTTTTTACGAACACATTTTAAATGTTAACTTTGTTGACGTTTTATATTTTCTTCGAGTTTATTATAAGAAATGAATTGAAAGCAATGTAAAAAGTAAATTAGAAATTATACCCACCTAAAATTTTATAACAAGACACTATATCTCTGTTCTGATAGATTTGTGGCAATTGTTAAACGGAGCTTGCCTATTGACCATCGTTTCTCGTCTAAGTGTATATATTATTCTCTAGTTTTAAAAATTTTTTACGCAGTATAACTCTCATATAGATAACATACAATATATAATTCTCAATACAAGTGTTCCTTAAGAAAATATATGCTATTTAAAAATGACTAAATTAAACTATATAGATATCCCATACGTATTAAATACTACCAGACAATAAAAACGTTTGGGAACATATATCCCTAGTGGTAAAATAACAAGGAAAATTTAGTATAAGCCTTTTTAGCAGGCGATTTGTAGGACACGTTACAAAGAGGATCAGAATAAATCCAGATAACTATTCCTCATTTGAATCGGTTGACCTGTTTTAAAGTTTAATTTGTTTTAAGTAGAGTTAGTTAGTGCTTCATTTAGTTTTTTAGGTTTACAATTTTTGTAAATAAAAGTTTCACATTTAACACTGATTTTACTAAAAGGGGAACCCCATGACAATAGTTACAAAATACACTAAATTATTTAAAAATATTTCTATAGTCAATATTGATAATTTAACATAAACAAAAAAAATTTTTTTGCGCAGCAACGGAGCATAGAATCAACGTGATTTTTTTATCAGGAAATTAATGGAATGGAGTATGACATAACTCTCTGTTACAACTAATCTATTAGGAAATTTAGATAGACCAATTTTACCCGAAAATATTTACATCACAGTCCTTTTTGGGGCTAGAAGAGTGGGTTTAATATTTCAACTTTCTTCTACTTAAAGAATTTTTAAAAACTTAATTTTCATTCCTTTTTTCACCATCATGGTGAAAAAAGGAATGAAAAACTTGTATGATAATTCTCTCGAGCTATACTTCATGTCCCTACATATACTTTCTTCAGCGTCCACATCCGATTAAAGACAGGAAAGACAGTTAGAAGTAGTAATGATAGCCGAGGCCTAAAAATATTTTAAACAACATAATTCTATTAAGTTTTCAATATTGTGTAAATCGTAACCACTGAACGCTGATCCCCGGGACTCCAGAGGGAGACGGGAGACGGTAGTTGCACCCAAATTAATGGCACGTCACAACCAGACCAGTGCACAGGCCAACGAAAGCTTTCCTTGGGACCTAAGTTAATAGCGATTATACACTTACATATTAGTCTTCTTACAAACAATGCTGTAAGAAATAAGAGTAATGTCGTCCGTTAAAGTGACCATTTTATTTTTCACTCAAAATATGACATGGACAACGGGACGGTAGTCTTTCAGACATCCACGGGTGAAAAGAGAAATCAAAATCAAACAAATCAATTTCTCCTCGGGTATTAGTAACAGGCAAATCACTCACCAAAACGAAACAATAATAATCATAAATTCATAACCTTCCATTTGGTAGGTGAAGCCATGAGTTATCCCTATTATTTTCTATCCCTAGTATTTTCTAAAAAAATACTATGTTATAGGGATCGGGCTGTATTAGTTTACGTCCCAACACTTCCTTTCGAAACAACGGGACTGACAGCCAAATAACGGGACTCTCATCGAGACAGTCACATTCAAAATGTGACATATGGTCACATTATCATGCTCCTTATGTGATTTTAATTGTTTTATTTTACTGTAAAGAAAAAAATAATAGGTTCGTTAACAAAATAATCTCTTAGAGTTACAGAAAATGTTTAATATATTAATCCGATTTTTATATCGGAAACTCTATCCCGTATAACTCTATAAGTCTATACACGTATCAGTGTGACCAACAGTGACATTAACTTCAATAAAATGTGTACAGAATTTTTGTATAACAATATCGCTTATCACTCGTACTCCATACTAAATCAACCCAAAGGGTGGCCAGTGAAATATTATTGGAATTCCTCTATCCCAGATAATCCGGGTCCAGTTTGTCGCGATCGACTAGCCTGACAAATTCCGACCTTTATCGAACTCATCTGTTAGCATAATAACGGATTTCCAATGTTATTTGTTATTTATTTTGCGTTTTGATATGTTTCCAGTTTGGACATGTCATCATTTAGCCGTAGGTGTGTTTAATTTTAGCTTAATTAAATGAATGTAAGGAGTGGTTGTCAAATGGGCTTGTAAAATCCCAAATTAATGCCTACTAATGTTATAAATGTGAATGTAAGTTTGTTTGGTATGCTTCCACGCGAAAACTACTGAACCGATCATCATGAAACTATGTACACATATTCTTGAGGGTATTAGAAGTAACATAGGACACTTTTTATGAAGAAAAAAAAAATTTTTTTTTACGTTTCATTTCTATTGTAATGAGTTTGTTGAGCGAGCGAATTTGGTAAAAAGATAAACTAGAGCGGGATACAGGCTAAGTTTAATCGCGAAAAAGGGTTAAAAGAAGGGATAAAGTGTAATATTACAATAACCGATTTTTACTAAGTGCATATGGATGTATACACGCACACACCACATATACCAACAACAACATTTTTTACAATTTTTGTCTGTCTGTTTGTTGCGGCTAAACTCTGAAATGGCTGGACCGATGATGACGGGACTTTCACTGGCAGATGGCTGATGTAACAAGGAGTATCTTAGGCTATTTAGCATCTTGCTACGACCCATAGGAGCAGAGCAACACGCGAACGAAGTCGCCCAGGTCGGCTAGTTATCTATACGAGAGCTATACTGCACAGTAGCACGTAAGAGACAATATTACTCACTTTAGGCGGAAATCGAGCAAGTATCAAATACTTACAAAATCCTTCTCAATGAAGTTCCAGCATCACGGCACCACACCATTTATATAGCCATAATGTTCATCAAGAGAGTTCTGTTTGACAACTGTCTCAAGTCTACCATGTTCTGTCATGTCATGGATAGATTCATTGTTAGCAACACCGTTTATAAATTAATATTCGCGGGTAATTTATTTTATCTTATTTCGAGTGGAGTGTAGACAATTAATTTTTCCAAATCTAGACATTAAGATAACTAGGATAGGATTGTGTATAAAGATTTTTGTTATGAATGGAATTATGCTAGCAACACTGTTTAAAAAAGTAAATCACCCTCACTTATATATACCTATGTTTCTTCTGATATACAGAAGTTTGACTGGTAGTTAGATTTTACCTTGAATGTGAAATATACTTACCTACTGTTAGCAACATCGTTTATAAATTAGTAGCTCATTTTGTCTTATTTCGAGTAGACAATATATAATTTCTTTCCGTTAGGATTGAGCCTATCGAGGACCAAATGAGTAATGTACTTTATTATTTTAATATTTGGTATCGAGGTCAGTGGTGATGATATCATTATCTTTAAAATATGTTATGCAATTTTCATCTTGAAATTAAAATGTTCGTTAATCGTAGTGTAAGATAGAGAGCAAATAGATTAGTAGGTATTAGACAAAAAGTCTCGAAATAGAGGTAAAAATGGCTTTTCAGTATCAGCTGGAAAGTAGGGCGGCAAAGAGGTATTCCATTCATCTTGAACAATAAGAAAGCAAACAAAGGAAAACCTCACCAGTCACCATGCATCGACTTTTATGATTACCTGCCTCTTTAAAATCTGATTTAATTAAAAAAAGAAATATAAGGCTAGTACTAATAATTATTCTTATTTTACTTATTAGCCGACCTGCACGACTTTGTTCGCGTGTTGCTCCGCTCCTATGGGTCGTAGCGAGATGTTAAATAGCCTAAGTTACTCCTTGTTACACCAGCTATCTGCCAGTGAAAGTCCCGTCAAAATCGGTCCAGCCATTTCAGAGATTAGCCGGAACAAACAGTCAGACAAAAATATTGAAAAATGTTGTTTTCGTATATATACCGTGTATATCTATATGCACTTAGTAAAAAGCGGTTATTTTAATATCACAAACAGACACTCCAATTTTATTTATCTGTATGGATTAAAATTTATTTTAATTATACCCATGAGTAGACAATATAATTCTCTCTTTCCATCTTAAGTATGTAACAGTATAATTTATATAATATAACAAATAATGTTATACATTATTAATGTGAAAGTTTGGATGTTTGTTACTCAATTACACAAAAACGGCTGAATGGATTTGAATGAAATTTAGCACTTATATACATTATAACCTGGATTAGCATATAAACAACTTTTATCCCGGAAAAAAATCAGAGTTTCTACGGGATAACGATAAATATGTTTACTGTTGTAAACGTCTTAATATTTTTATTTAGCAACAATATATTGAGAATTAAATGTTTTTTGATAAATCTAAGAATTTATTATACGTCGCAAATTGGACCCATGCGAAGCCCGGGCGAATCGACTAGTTCAAGTGAATCAATTATTATTAATTTTGGAGTAGAGACAAATCGGATCACAGATAAAGACCTTAACAATAGAAGAAGAAATAACTTCTCAAAATATTAAAATGCTAGACAAGAATAGAAAGTAGAAGTATTCATGCGAATGAAAGAGATAGCGAGAAAAGAAAAGAGATAGAACTATATTCTTAAACGATGTAGAGAATGCGTAGTAGAAATGAGTAGCAACACCAAAAAATAGAGATTTAAGGAGTTATTCATCAAAAAGGAGCCAGTTTAAGTCCTGACTATGTTAAAGTGGAATAATCGTGAAAAGGTGAAGAAGAAGATAATAGAGAAGTTGAGAAAGAGCTCTCTAATAAATAATACGCAATTCAATCAATGTGTTAAAGTAAGTAACATGACGTGGAAAATAAATAAACTTGCCCATGATCGTAATAATATCGAAAATTATTTAGCATAATAATTATATGAAGTACACTGTATGTCTGAAAATAATATTTAATTAAAAGAAAAGCACTTAAAAAAAGTTGATTTTTGCTTATCACGCAAAGTACATAAGTTTGTTTGCGCAAGTTGACAAATTAATCTCAAGCAGGAAATTAAATGAATCAGGAGCTGTCAACGAAATTGCCAAGAAACGAGACCTGCAGGTGCTTGATGAAAATATACTATCATACTGTTTATATATTTATGGAAGAATAAATTTATGAACAAGCAATTATATTTTTACTTTACGATCTTTTACTATTTGGACAGGAACGCAAGTAGTGTGACCTAGGTTTAAGGAAGCTTTCTGACGTATATGTGACACTCACCTCCACTGCTTAGGTTTACTGTTTAAGCCTAGTTATTCGGTTTAAAGTGAGGTAGGAATACCCGTCCACAGTAGAAGTAATATCAACCAATGGGAAACATCAGCCAATGAGAGGCTATCAAAAATCGTTGACTGTTGTAATGACGCATCGAAAGTGATATTAAATACTACCCACTTCGTCACATTTAATGGCATAAAACCCAGGATACCTTACGAAAGGATAACTTTCTATAAGTTTTTCTACTGTTAAGGTTTTCCTTTACACCCAGAACTACTATCACGGTAGTAACAATGATGTGTCATATTGATGTCATATCTATTATGTATATGAGAGTTATGCTGCACAATAACACGTAAAAAAACATATTTTTTTAATGTAAGAAATAAAATAAAGGAACTCGAGAATACAAAGCTATTAACGGTGTTGCTAAATTATCAGTGATTTCAAACCGGATGCAACGGAAAAAACGACAGGTAAGAGACACAAATACAAAAATGTGTAAGAAAGAATGAGACAGAAATATACATACTATTTTATATTATTATATATATTCATCTCATTCTTTTGTCGATTTACTGAAGTTTCACTTCTATCGTGTGTGAATCGCACACATATTTATTATTTAAACTAATTTCCCTCGAAAAACTATAATTGCTGTCAATATTGCAGTTGTTCTATACCTAGTCTGTGTTTATTGTACTAAGATGAACAATTTGAACACCACCTACAGTCCACAGACCTTAATAAAAGTGCTACGATGGCTTTATTACAGTTTACTATTGCAAACAAAGCAGAGTTCGTCACGCCATTTAAACGTATCCGAGCAAAGTCAGGGTGAGTCGTTTAGTACGTATACAAATTGTAATCTAAATCAGATATAAATGTTTTATGAAGAATAACAAATATACTTATATCCGTCCATCCTCATTAATAAAATTAGTGTCAAATTAATTACAAATTTATGGCAACACTTTATGAATAATGAAAGGGAAATAAATCAAATCAATACAAAAAAATGCTACTTATTAATTACAAAATAACCGTGGCAAAAATTCAGATTTTTACACGCTTTATATTAGCTTCACTTGTATGTCAGTATGTCAGTATGTAACTCTCCGTGGGTAATTTGCGCGCCTGCGGCCTTCCTTGGTTCTGGTAGCCGTTTCTCAAGCGTGATTTTTTTTAGTTTAAAAAAAAAACTAAAAAAAAATCACGCTTTTATAAATAAATCAAACTAAAAAGTAAAAAATAAATAATAGTTTAAAAAAACTAAAAACACGCTTTTTATTATAGAAAACCAAACTAATAGAAAATAAATTTTAATAAATTTAAAATAAGAATAGTGTTAAAAATTTCAATAAATATAAATTAATAATAGTGTAAATAAAAAAAATGTATTTCATTTAAAAAAAAGCGTGGGGTGCTTTTTAAGATATTATCAAAATGATAATCACTCTACTCATATCTGTCAATAAAATATTTATAACTATTGACACCATGCACCCCACGCGTCCATCCTCATTAATAAAATTAGTGTCAAATTAATTACAAATTTATGGCAACACTATGTGAATAATGGAAAGGGAAATAAATCAAATCAATACAAAAAAATGCTACTTATTAATTACAAAATAATTGTGGCAAAAATTCAGATTTTTAAAATACGGCACTCTGGCACAGCATAGCTTTCTTTCGGCGAAAGAATTATCGAAATCGGTTTAGTACTTTCAGAGATAATCACCAACTTATAAATTGGCCACTAGTTATGACACTTAAATGGCTATATCTTTTTAACTATAATATTTATAGCAACACCACATAGCCTATGTTACCCGGAAAGGATGTAGCTTTCGATCTGCGAAAGAATTATCAAAATCGGTTCAGTGGTTTTTGAGCCTTTTCAAAACAAAAATATAATAGGAGACATGAAAACCTTCAATTTTCGAAGTCGATTAACAAGTATAGAATAGCAGCAAGTAATCTAATTTATTCGTTTGCATATTCAGCACTCAAGGTAATATCATAATCTGATTAGTTTATTTTGAAGACGTTGCTTAAGTAGCTTTTACAAATAATGCTTATAATGTTGTCACGAGTTTCTTGTAATTATTGCTTAGTTAATAAATGTAAGTCTCATGCCCAGAACATTACTGACTCATTGACTTTTTTTATTTGCTAATTATTCAAATATTCGGTTATTTCCAATTATTATAATATTAGCTTTTACCCGCAACTTCGTTTGCGATATTAGTGTAGTTATATTAACCTACAGGAGATCGTCTGTAGACATATTTAATAGTTTCATGATTTAGTCATAATAACATTGCACCCCCCTTTTAGCCCATTAAGGGATTACTTTCGAAAAAATATTTTCCCCATGTTTCATGACTTCTAATATAGAATCTTCATACTAAAGGACATGACCACCTTCCATACATCGTTGACCTACGAACGGAATAACATGTCATCATAACGATAATTACTCATTTATTTTTAAACTTAAGAATCAATTTTTAGTAACTCACGGACACTCGGAGGATTTTGCACATATTTTAAAAAGAACTCATTATAATTTCCTGCAAATCAGACTCCACTGAAATCTGATATCATAAATGTTGCCACGGGTGTATTAATACCCCCCATTGTACTGCTGTCATGCACTGACTAAACGAGCTCAGTGTATTTCGCGAATGAACAAGATTTTAAAGCGTGCTGTAAGTTTTTTAACTATTAGCTAATAATATTACATTTTGTCTATAAGTTTAATAAAAAAGTTTATTTACGTTTTTATCTTACCAGAGGGGAGAAGTTAGTTACGAAATTACGAAGAGCTCGTGTCGCACACACGGTATCGTATACCCATATAGTCATAAATAAAACAATTATTCAACTGTTGATGTTCAAATTGATAATACAGGCAAATTGCATCACAAAATATTTTTCTTCGCTGATAAGCGAATATATTATAATTTAACTATTGTTAAGGCAATACTTTAATTATCTTGACAAACACCTATTGATTGCTCTAAAAAAATTGCAACGTTATATTTATATATGATTAAAAAAAATCACTTTGATTTTTAGAACTAAAAATGTATATAACAATTTTAATTCTGTAAGTTTTTTAGGTTATGTGAATTTAATTAATGTCATATTTGTTGTTATAATTTTATTATTACTTATTATATAACGATATAATCGGGTTATAAAGTGATAAAATAATCTTTAATATTTAAAAAAATGAAAATGTAAAAAAATCTAATTTAAGCTTAAGTAATATATAAAAGAAAAAAAAATACTTTGTTATTGGTGCATATATCTACGTTCGTCTAGACGTTAATAGTTTTTAGGTATTTTAACGCCAAGGTCCCTTTGTAGTTTGCCGGTGCTTGTCATGAGTAAAAAGGGGGGTATTATTACAGCCTTGGCAACATTGATGATATCAGACTTAAATGGAGTATGAATAAACATTGTCCTTTAATTTGAATAACTTCAAAAACGGCAAAGTTTCAACGGCAGAAAAAATATTTTCTCCATGTTTCATGACTTTCAATGAAGAATCTTCATACTGAATTTAATTTAAATAACTTCAAAAACGGCAAAGTTTCATACTAACTTTGCACCCCCGTTTTACCCCCTTGGGGTGTGAATTTTCAAAAATCCTTTCTTAGTGCTCCTTTATGTTATTAAAGGAACCCCTGTGCAAAATTTCAAGTTTCTAACCCTTATAGATTCAGCCAGTCAGTCAGCTTCTTCTTTTATATATATAGATTACTAAAACATACTTATATATTTACCTGAATAAAAAAAAATGTAGCTTGGTCCTGAAAAATATGTTTTCTATTAAGTTACCAAATTTGAGCAATTCTTTATAGTTAAAAAGTTTCAAATTGCCTCTTAATGTGTGAATTAAAATAGGTAAGTAAAGTTATCAAAGAGAGAATAAAGAGGAGTCATAAACGATAAAGTGTATGAAGAAAGCAATCCAATTTTTTTCATAATATATAAATTACATCTACTTACATAAAGTACAGTATTTCGAAATAACTACCAACTTCTCTGATGGAATTTTTAACTACGTTTACAGACATACATTTATGCTCGCAGTTTGATTGTCTAGCTATTAATTAAAAATTTCCACGTTGATGAAACTCCAGCGTACTGGGTTTTGAGGGCCTGAAGTTACAAAACGTTTGTTAAATATTTACAAAACTATGTTAAAGTTATTAAATCTTGTAATACAATTTTATTGAGAAACTTTCTCAAACGACCTTGGAGTCAAACTGGGTTTATGTTTCAGTAATCGAGAAGACCCGTCTGACTTCTATTGCTTCGTCTACTAAACGAAATATAAAAAGTATTTAGTTTGGTTTAAAAATTAAGATATTTTCAGTCCTAATTAAATATTTGGACTTTGGGTTGTACTCTATTGAACATAACTATTGTCAAAAGACTGTTTTTGTCGCCATTATTCCAATATGGCGGCTAGAGCTGCAAAGAGGTCGTATTAACTTCCAAAGCTTTTGGAAAAACAGGCAAGTAATGGTACGGAAGCCAGTGACAGGTGAAATGCAAAAGGGGTTAATATTATTTACCCCATGAATTTAGGTGGTTAGAATACTATTCCCCTCTGCCGCTGGGAGAGCATCTCGTAAGAGCCAAGTAACCCAGCACCCCCTTGGTGGTAGGGGATCTGTTCCCCGACTGACTTGCGACCACCAGCATGTGAATCCGATCGCCAAGTGTCATTGACGCGTTCCGGTTGAGCCGCACGTGGGCCAGACTTACCCCCTCCCTCTCCCATACCATTAATGCTGTGGGTCTAGTGGACTCTGGGCTCTTGCCTAGGGTCCGCTGAATCCGCATCATTTTTCTTCTTCATTCCCCCTTCCCACTCTATCTTCGGGGATGCAACGCATCGACAAAACGAGAGAGTGTTTTTTGATTTTTCCGATGTCCATGGGCGATGGTGGCCACTTACCATCAGGTGGACCATCTGCTCGTTTGCACCTTATCTATAATTAAAAAAAAAATCGTGACCATCAGCTGCGATTCCGTGAGTGGGGCGAGCAGTGGCAGCCTTCCAAATATAATCCACCACGTTATGGTCAGCTGACTTTATTTTTCCATTAAGATACTAAGTAAACTATAATCCGACGAATTTTCACTCGAGAGGAAATGATTGACCGAATTTGAATCTGGCTCCCGTACCTTAACCTTTTTGTCCATAAAACGACCGAACTATGAGATTTTTTTTATTTTAAATATATTTTCATCTGCCATCAGAACGAGGTTGTCATTTGGTTATATATTTCAATCTCTCTTATTAATAAAACGTCTTACTTATATTTTTAATTATTTTCTTCCTATTTTCAAAGTTTTTCTAATATCGTAACTGTCAAAATATTAATAATCCGTTGAACATACAACAGATAAAACACCTTTGATTTTTTAATAACTTAAAAGATTTATGTGAAATACATTTAGAGATTTCACAGATTTAGAGTTTACTGCTGTATGTTATTGTAAATAAACTCAAGAATAACATTTCACTTGTAAAACCCTTTAAAAATGATACTTCAAGGTATAAATGACACTTCCGTACTTCAGCTGTCAACTGTCAAGAACTGGCGCAGTCTTGATACTGCGGAACACTGGACTTTTCTAAAGTTTTTCTATCAATTTTATTACTATTTGATTAAATAAATGTAATAATCTAAGACTTACTTTTCGGATTCTTCATTTTTACAAAAATTTAACCAATAAAAAAATAATTTTAAATTTTTTCCAAATTATTTCATGATCAATAAAAAAATGAATATAAGTGACACTTCAAAAGAAGTCAAAAAACATTTAGGAAAAATAGGCGTTTCTTAGATTTCAATTTTAATATTTAAAAAAAGGAAATAGGTTTTTTGAAAATCTTGAAAACCATTTGAGATAAAGAGCTAAAAATATTGGTGAATTATTATTATTTGATGATAAATCGACACCCAAAATGCAAATCAAAAAGTATGTAAGGGCACATTTCCCTTAGAAACCTGGCTATACTCTTTGTGACTTCAGCGGTCTATGTCAAGAGGACTTCGTACGAACGACACTTTTGTAAAATAGATTTTTACCAAAAATATTGCTGTCGAGCTGAGCCCCAAACTTACCCCTTACCGTGTGATAGAGAGAACTACAGCTCAAACTGATTTTACCTACGTAACATTAAGAAAATCGTCCTTTCGTAATCTCCTGTTTCCTCCTCGTAATCTGGACCGATTTTAATATTTATTTCGTTAAAGTGCAGTACAGGGTCTAAGCTATGCCCGTACGTTTTGCTTTTTTGGTTTATATTAGTAACTAGCGGCCCATCCCGGCTTCGCGCGGGTGGAATATTATTTTTAAAAATATATTGCCCCTCCCGCATTTCGGTGCCCACTCTCTTGCCGCTTTACTCGCTGCGCTGCGTCGCTACACTGGCCCGTCGCGTCGTCGTGTATTTTTTGTTTATATTGATATTTTTAATTTCATAATATCTTTTGAATGGAAAGTCCGATTTTAATAATTCAAAAAGTAATTTACAGGTATTGAAATAGTCTTGAATACGAAATAATTTATTTGGATAAGGAATAATACAAAGTTATAGAAAACATGGTCTGATTTTGATAGGCATTTTTATCAACTTTTAAAATATAAAAAAGTAGTTATAGTGACGTAACTATAATAGTTGGACATATGGTCTCGCGGACTTTTTTGTAGATATTGATACGTTCTATAATATTGTAGAACATTTTTTTGTTCTATCATCAATACTTTTTGCAGCGCATGCGATGAAAGATATTTTATGGCAAATTTTTTTGCACCTTGGGTTGGTTTTCGTGAGATTTCCTAAGGATCTCTAATTTTTTCTTGTAATAAATATCGCCTATGTTACTCAGGGATAATGTAGCTTCCTAATGGTGAAAGAATTTTTGAAATCGGTCCAGTAGTTTTTATGTTTATTCGTTACATACAAAAATACAAAAATACAAATCTTACTTCTTTATAATATTAGTATAGATAATTAGATTGCTGGATGTTTGCAAATGTAAATAAAAATGTCGTTTTTTTTTTTAATTTTAAAAGTTATTTTTTCTATTATATTAATCAAATAATAAAAAAACAAAACGTACAATCATGGCAGAGGTACGTAGTCATGCGACCTGAGCCCGGCCCTGTCCTATTCACTAGATCCGCTGACTAGGCGTCTAGCCCATATCCGTGCGTCTAGTGAATTCTTAGAATAAGATAAGATGTTCTCGGTGGGCGATATGTTGCCCTGTAGTTATTTAAGTTTAGATTTAATTCATTCCTTTGTCAACCTTCAATAAACTCACTTGTATAATTTTATAATTAATTTTTAATTTTTTAAAAAGTCGCCCTCGAGCTCCCAAAGCAAAACTGGCGCAGCCGGTAGGATACCGTATATTCTACGGCCGTGTTGCGTTTTGGGCGAAAAGCGCGGAAAAAGTAGATCGGTATCCTCGAACCAAAGAAATAAGTTTTCGGGACGCGCGGCGAAGACAAGTGAGTGCAAAGGGATCATCATTGGAGGAGTATGGATGGCTTGTGAGTAGTCCAAATTCACTATTCCTTGTTTCCATAATCTATTCCTTTTTATTTGTATTAAACTAGATTGTAGAGGTCCAAAATTACCTCTTAATTACTGGTTAACTGATTTTCAAGGTAATTGCACAGAAAATAGGTAATTACACGTAGCGTACATCGTGTTACATATTTTATTTTAATTGATTGTCTAAAAATCGGCAATTATATGTAGAGTTAGTTTTATTAGTTACGTATATAGAGTTAGATATTTTAATTTTAATTAATTGCACAGAAATCGGCAATTACTCGTAGTACTTAATATTATTTTATTTTAATTGTATTGCACTAAAATCGGTAATACGTTATACTACATTTTATATTATATTGTATTTAAGTTAGATGGTAGAAATGGCTACAACTCTTGTTTCAATTCCACAAGAAATATCGTCAATTATCCCTAAGTTTGATGGAGATGAAAGGCTTTTAAATTTATATATAAAAAAATGTGAATATGTTATAAGATGTTATAGGAGGGAAAATAATCCAGCACAGGATTTATACGTTTTTCATGTAGTTTCTAGTAAATTAATCGGTAAAGCGGCCCACTTAATTAGTGAGAGGCCAGATATAGAATCCTGGGCTGAATTAAAATCTGTTTTAACGCAACACTTCGGAGATCCGCGTTCGGAAGAATGCATTGCTATTCAATTAGAAACATTAAGGATTAAAAATAACGAATCCTATTTAGATTTTTGTAACCGTATACAACAGGTTAAGAGCACATTATTCGCGAAGGTTAATCTTTTAACAGATGATCATATTAGGCGAAGTAAAATAACTATATATGATAATATGGCACTGAACGTATTTCTATATAATTTACCTGAGGATTTAATTCGTATAGTAAGGCTCAAGGGCACTAATACACTTGAAGATGCCCTCAGCATTGTCCTTGAAGAAGTAAACTTCAAATTTCAGTATGAACAACGTAATAGAATGTTAAGACCATTAGTTCAAAAACAATTTTCACAGCCTTCAGCTAACACTAGTAATCCTTATGTAGAGAAATTTGGTCTTAAACCATTTATTACTTCGAACCCTCAACAGAACCAGGGATTCAGATTTGGTATACCTAATCAAATCCGCCCGCAGGTTCAACAGCAACCTAATTTTGGTAATCAGCAGTTCAAATTTGGCATACATCATAATAATCAGAGAAGACCTCAATTTGGACCGCCGAATATTCAACCCAGATTCAATACCCCACAAATTCCTCAAGGTTATAGACCAGCGTTTGGCCAAGGCCAACAATACTACAGACCACCTGTTAACCCTCAACATCAGTTTAAATTCGGTATACCACCAGTACAGCAAAAGAATCCAAAAATGGACACTGATGTTACTATGCGCACTGCATTACCTGCTCGTAATCAGGCTCACCATAATGAGCTACAAGTATATTCACCTCCTCAGACGGATGATGATTGTTATTATGTTCAGGACGCAGATGATAATTATTATAACGAAACTTATGAAGGTCAGGAAGTCGCAGATCAAGTTAATAATGATATTACAGATGAAAATTTTTATCAAATAGCCTCGGACATGAATCCACCGAATTAATAAATTTAAATTGTGAAAATTTTGCAAAGCTTCCCTACATTTATTTACCAGAAATTAATTCAAAATTTATGATAGATACAGGAAGTTCTCGCTCTTTTATAAGTCCTAAAAAGGCAAATGAATATTTTCAGCAGTATAAGTTTTCAGTTCCTTTCGAAGTAATAAGCACACATGGTCGAAGTTTACACGATGAGGCAATTTACATCCCACTCTCTGAAATCTTTAAAACTTCAGATTCACACACTTTTTACATATATGAAGTAGACAAGGACTATGATGGACTTATAGGATCTGATCTATTATCACAACTTGACGCTAACATAGACATGAAAAATCAGATATTAAGGACTCGTAATGTTGACATTCCTATTGTGTATAATCCCCAAATTACAGTTAAATTAGAACCGCGATCTGAAACCAAGGTAACTCTACCGACGGACCTTAATAATGGTACAGGAATAATAGAACATCGTACATTCAAACCAGGTGTTAGAATGCCTTCTGCACTTGTTAATTGCACCCAGGGTCAAGCTCATACTATTATACAGAATTCTTTAGATACAGCTGTATGTTTGACAATTAACCAATTAATTCCAATTACTCCATACGAACCCCAAACATGTGAAATCAACGCAGTATCTGAAAACGACCTTGACATCGATGACTATTTGAAGGAAAACTTAAACAAATTAAGACTTGACCATATGAACACAGAGGAAAAGAAAGCTATTAGTGACTTATGTTACGAATATAGAGACATTTTCTACTGTGACAAATTACCATTAACTTTCACAAATAAAGTAAAACACCATATTAGGACTAAAAATGAAGAACCAATATACTTAAAACCTTACAGACAGCCACAGACCGTAAACGACGAAATTAATAGACAAGTTGACAAATTACTCAAAGACAATGTTATCCAAGACTCTTTTTCTCCTTGGAATTTTCCCGTTCACCTTGTGCCTAAAAAGATGGACGCTTCTGGAGAGAAAAAGTACAGAATGGTTATAGACTACAGACGTTTAAATGACATGACTATCGACGATAAATACCCGTTGCCAAATATATCCGATCTATTCGATAAATTAGGTAAAGCCAATTATTTCAGCACGTTAGATTTAGCTAGCGGCTATCACCAAATCGAAATTAGTCAAGCTGATAGACAGAAAACTGCTTTCAGTTCTCAGGCAGGTCACTTTGAATTCTTACGCATGCCCTTTGGCTTGAAAACGGCTCCTGCGACTTTCCAGAGAGCCATGGATAGTATATTACGAGGACTAATAGGAATGCATTGTTTAGTATACCTGGACGATATAATTATATTTTCATCAAGCCTTCAAGAACATATAGAAAAATTACGTAAAATATTTGAACAACTCAGGCAAACAAATTTAAAAATACAGCTAGATAAATCCGAGTTTTTAAGAAAAGAAGTTCTATATTTAGGGCATTCAATAACGCGAGAAGGGTTAAAACCCAATAACGACAAGATAGATGCAGTTCTGAAGTTTCCTCTGCCAAAAACACAAACTGAAATTAAAAGCTTCCTCGGTTTAATTGGGTATTATAGGAAATTTATCAAGGATTTCGCTAAAATCACACGACCTTTAACAGTTTGTTTAAAGAAAAATCGTGGTATAACAATTAATAAGGAATATGTAGAATCATTTGAAAAATGTAAAGAATTATTAACAAACGCACCGCTGTTACAATATCCGGATTTTGAGAAACCATTTTTATTGACAACAGATGCTTCAAACTTCGCTATTGGTGCAGTATTGTCACAAGGACCAGTAGGAAGTGATCGTCCTGTAGCATATGCGTCACGGACTCTTAATGAGGCTGAAAGTAGGTACAGTACC
Source organism: Limenitis camilla (assembly GCA_905147385.1). Classification (NCBI taxonomy): domain Eukaryota; kingdom Metazoa; phylum Arthropoda; class Insecta; order Lepidoptera; family Nymphalidae; genus Limenitis; species Limenitis camilla. The sequence continues at coordinate 3,261,225 of LR990232.1, read as the reverse complement.
ATTGAAAAGGAGGCACTGGCTATAATATGGGCCATTAAACATTTTCGCCCATATCTTTACGGTAAAAAGTTCACCATTTATACCGATCATAGGCCACTTTCATGGTTACATTCGTTCGAAGAACCCAACAGTAAAATCACGAGATGGCGATTACGGTTAGCGGAATACGACTACGACGTAATATATAAAAACGGCCGTCAAAACACCAACGCTGACGCTCTATCAAGAGTCAAGATAAATGCATTAAGAAAAAATATTAAAGATAACAGTTCAGTACAAGTAAATGTAGATGAAAAGGATTTGGAAATTCAAAAGCAGTGTGAAGAAATTACAGAGGAAATATCTAAATTAAGTAGGAATAGGAGTCCAATCCCTATTTCACCAAATTCAGAAAAACCTATATCACTCTCATCAGATTCAGAAAGCACAGGAAGTAGACCCAAACGTAAGCGTTCACCCTATTCAATTCCAGGACCTTCAAGTGGTACCATTACAGCATCTGAAACAGAATCACATGTAGGATCTGAAACTATTCATTCTGCACATAACATGGATTCCACAGGAATCCCTATATTAAAAGAAGCCGTCGATACTAAACCGAACCAAATTTTAATTCACACTTGGTTTAGGGATGAAATAGCTATCAAGAATATTTCTAACATAAAACAAAAGATTTTAGAAGTGCATTTGCCATTAGAAAGACCTGATTTAATAAAAGACTTTTTGAAGAGATACATCCGTACTAAAATAAAATACTTTATCTATTTTGAAAATCCGCAGCATAGATTAGAGTTTACAAATGCCGTTTTAACACTGTTCAAGAAGGGAACAGTAAATATCTTGGAATGTACCGAACGAGTTGTGTATGTGGAAAATGAGGACGAACAAAAGGAAATAATAGAGAAATATCACATAGGTAAAAATTGTCACAGAGGAATTAAAGAAACTGTAGCACATATTAAACGAACATACTTTTGGCATAACATGGATATAACAGTAGCCGCAATTATCAATTCATGTGAAACATGTAAAAGGTTAAAATACGACAGAAAACCAATTAAGCCTAAAATCCAGTTAACTCAAACACAGAACAAACCTTTTCAAGAAATATTTATAGACTTATTTAAAATTGAAGGAAAGACATTCCTTACAGTTATAGATGCCTTCAGTAAATTAGGACAGGCTTTTGAGATTCCCAACAAATCTGCACCAGAAGTGGTCAGAGCTTTGATTAGATACTTTTCTTTTTACGGGACACCTACTAAAATTAGTTCAGATTCAGGATCAGAATTTAATAACGCACTCATTAAAGAACTCTTAGACTTTTATAAAATAGAATTACATTTAGGCACCCCCAACAACCCTAATTCAATGGGTCTCATAGAGAAATTTCACTCCACGATAACAGAAACTTATAGGTTAGCGAAGTATGAACGTAAGCTAACAGATGCAGCATCAGTGATGGCTTTTGCTTTATTAGCTTACAATCATAGCATTCATTCTGTGATAGGACTAACACCATTTGAAGTGGTATTTGGGCATACTGAATCAACAAGTCCCTTTAACGTAAATTTTGATAGAGAATATATGCAAGTTTTGATACGTGACCATAAGAAAAGAACTAAATTTCTTTATAAAAATTTAACTAATAAAATGTTACAAATAAAGGAAAATATTCAAAACAGAGAAGGTGGTGAGACTAATTTTAACATTAAACCTGATGATGATATCTATTATAGGGGAACAAATGTAAGAAGAGGTAAAGATAAACCTAGATATGATAAAGGCAAGGTTATAGGTGAAGTAGATAGGAATGTAGTAAAGATAGCAACAAAGAATCGCGAGACTAAGATCCCCATTAAAGACATAAAACGTCCTTCACAGGATCGTCCCAGTCTTGTGGTTGGCCCTAGCTGGAGCGATCCAGGCCCTTCAACTGCAGTCTCTGGAAGGTAATCCCGGTGTGTTGCCTGTAAAGGAAGGAACAGCTGTCATTAGTTCAGAAAAATGGACAATTATTAAGAGATTAGATTTAAATTTAATATGCGACGATATTAACGTCAATATAGCTAGGTTTAATGACCTTAATAGAATTATAGAAGATAACTTTCTTTTATTTTCCGACTATAAATCACAAACCGAATTTGCCATGAATTTAACGATAAATAAAATTAAGCAGATATTGCCTAGATATAGAGTGAAAAGAGGTCTTATTAACCCATTGGGTTCAATTATAAAAATTATTTCAGGAAACTTAGATAACGAAGATGCAATTAAATATGACAACCTCATAGAGAATGTTCAGTCTAAGCAAGAGTTTTTGAAAAATAAGCTAACCCTGGTCTCCGAGGTAGTTCAAAATCTGTATAATATCTCACGAAATATTAAGGATAATGTTTTACAAATTGATCTTAAATTAAAAGAGTTTCAAAATGGATTAGATAAGTTAAAAGAAACAGAACAGAGACATTATTTAAATAATATAATAATCAATGTGTATTCCATGATTTTACATAATTTTCAAATGATAATAATAAAATTAAATGAAGTAGAAACAGCAATAGCCTTCAGCAAGCTCGAAACTCTACACTATTCTATAATAAACTCAGATACTCTCTTAATTTTACTGAATAAAATTGAACTTACCGAAAGATTAATTTTCTCTGCTAGGCCTGAAAATCTTGTGAAAATAGAACAAACCATTTGTGTTAAGTCATTTATTAAAGAAAATCAGTTAACCTTTGTTATGGAAATTCCGTTAGTGTATAAAGAAACATATGTATACTATAAATTGTATCCTATTCCCATACTCCATGATCATAAGACTTATATTATCCTTCCAAAGTATCCTTACCTATTAGTGAAAGGACTTACCTCTGAGCCTTTGTCTACACCATGCCAGCAAACGGATATCAATAACTTCGTCTGCTTCAGAGACGTCTCGAACATTGGAAAAATTAATGAAGACACTTGCATCTCAGAATTGATGCAATTTGCTAAAAATATTACTTCATGCACATTAATATCTGTAAGATATAAGGGTGTCCTTGTCCAGCGCATTCAAGCTAGCCGATGGATCGTGTTTTCCGAGGAAAATTCAATAATTAGGAGTTTCTGTCCTAATGATGTGTACCAAAGGAACATTCAAGGAACATACATAGTTACGGTAGAAGATGCATGTGAAGTAAAAATAGACAAATATTCATTAAAATCACACCCCCACAAGATAATGAAAATGGATTACGTAAGACTGCCAACCGTGAACCTGCCTCACATAAGTGAAATAAAAATGAAGCAAGGAAAACCCGTAGAACTAAAAGATATGGATCTGGAAAATATACAAGAGATAACTAATTCTATAAAATTCAATGCCAAAAGTGAAGATGAAATAGTGAGAGTAAATAGTGTCAGTGTTTGGACGATTGTGTTATATTTAATTATAGTAGTTTTCGGAGGAGTTATCTTCTATATTAATTTGGTAAAATTAGGTTATACATGTAATTTTCGAGATTCTCCAGAACATGTAATTTCGGATAATCTCGAATCTCAGGGGGGAGAAGTCATGCGACCTGAGCCCGGCCCTGTCCTATTCACTAGATCCGCTGACTAGGCGTCTAGCCCATATCCGTGCGTCTAGTGAATTCTTAGAATAAGATAAGATGTTCTCGGTGGGCGATATGTTGCCCTGTAGTTATTTAAGTTTAGATTTAATTCATTCCTTTGTCAACCTTCAATAAACTCACTTGTATAATTTTATAATTAATTTTTAATTTTTTAAAAAGTCGCCCTCGAGCTCCCAAAGCAAAACTACGTATATATCGCATGGTATTTTTTTTCTTCTGTAACTTCATTATCCTAGGAGGAAACAGGGGACTACGTTTGTATGAAAAAAGTGTCGACTGATTTCCTCTTAATCGGAAACAGTGTACATTTCTAACAATTTTACTGATAGAAATGAACACTACTTACTTAAGCCAGTCTTCTTAAAATTAAATATTTTCTCTTAGATGTTCCAGGAGGAACATTAATCAGATTATCTTTCTTGGAGATGCAAAAGCCACCTTAATAAAAAAGAGCTTCCTTTCAATGGTAGAATTTTAAAAACATTTGATTTCATTAGCATACCTTTATTTATTTGTTTATAATATATAAAACACCTTATATAATAAAATAAATTATATGAACATATATTTTTTCCTTTAAAATTTTTTTTTTAGTAAAAGCCGAAACAAATGTAATGGCTGGATTCCAAATGGTCTTATAACCCAAATTGCGTCGTATTTTAATTTTTTTTTTCTGTTTTTTTTTTGTATACATTACAGGGAAAGATTTCTAGATTACTGCATGGTCCATAATCTTTATTTCTTTTTTTTCTTTGTTTTTAAGGATGTTTTTAGGGTTTGTTTTTATTACTAGGACTCCGCTGCCCGTCTGTCCATATCTTATGAACCGTTACAGCTAGACAGTTGAAATTTTTGCTCCTATAATAACAAATAGTCAAAACAGAATAAAATAAATATTTAAGGGGGGTCCAATACAGCAAACGTGATTTTTTTCCAAATAACTATGTCGTGGCTAAAATATGATATTACAAATTTAATTTCGTTTGTAGCATTTGTATTAGATTTCTAGCTTCAACTAGCAGTTCAGGTAAATCTGATCAAGTCCTGACAATGGCAACAACTAATTAGAGCGTTAACGCACGAATACCCAAATTACTAACGAGATATGATATCTGCATTGGACATGATTATACACTCACGAGTTGGTCGGTGTCCATCCACCAGAATGATTGCTCAGCTAATGTACAACTATTATACGGATGGGGTTTGTGATTCATGGAACTGTATGAGGTATTTACTTTGATCCGTAATCGCTTCCCATTTTTCTAATAGCATTGAAAAATACATGCTGCTGTTTATAGCTGATTATTCAATATGCCGAATTTTCACTTCTCACTGAAAAGTCCCTAATTTTGGTCCTCTTTTTTCCTTATTTTGAAGTGAAACTTCTTTAGAATCGTTGTGATTTCAAACCGGATGCAACGGAAAAACGACAGGTAAGAGACACAAATACAAAAATGTGTAGGAAAGAATGAGACAGAAATATACATACTATTTTATCTATACTAATATTATAAAGAAGTAAGATTTGTATTTTTGTATTTTTGTATGTAACGAATAAACATAAAAACTACTGGACCGATTTCAAAAATTCTTTCACCATTAGAAAGCTACATTATCCCTGAGTAACATAGGCTATATTTATTACAAGAAAAAATTAGAGATCCTTAGGAAATCTCACGAAAACCAACCCAAGGTGCCAAAAAATTAGCCATAAAATATCTTTCATCGCATGCGCTGCAAAAAGTATTGATGATAGAACAAAAAAATGTTCTACAATATTATAGAACGTATCAATATCTACAAAAAACTTCGCGAGACCATATGTCCAACTAATATAGTTATGTCACTATAAATACTTTTTTATATTTTAAAAGTTGATAAAAATGCTTATCAAAATCAGACCATGTTTTCTATACCTTTGTATTAATCCTTATCCAAATAAATTATTTCATATTAAAGACTGTTTCAATACCTGTAAATTACTTTTTGAATTATTAAAATCGGACCTTCCATTCAAAAGATATTACGAAATTAAAAATATCAATATAAACAAAAAAGCCGGAGCCGGGATGGGCCGCTAGTATTATTATATATATTCATCTCATTCTGTTGTCGATTTACTGAAGTTTCACTTCTATCGTGTGTGAATCGCACACACACCTTTTTTTTATTTCAGGTCTGATAAAAATATTAAAAATTGTAATTAGGTATATAACACCTGGGCGAGTTATGTTTATGGTGTCTTTTTCTACAAATAATGACCTGCGTCTGGTGCTCCGCCTTGGCGCCCCATAGATGACGGCGCCCCGGGGCGGTTGATCGCTTCTTCCACCCCTAAAGCCGCTACGGCCTACATGATGTCTTGATGATTATCAAAAAGCCAATATGACTTACAGATACTATATTAAATTTTTTTTATTACTAGCCAACCCGCGCGACTTCGTTCGCGTATTTCTCCGCTCCTATGGGTCGTAGCGAGATGTTAAATAGCCTAAGTTACTCCTAGTTGAATCAGCTGTCAGCCAGTGAAAGTCCCGTCGAAATCGGTCTAGCCATTTCAGAGATTAGCTGGAACAAACAGACAGACAAAAATTGTAAAAAATGTTTTAGTATATGTCCCTTGTGCACTTAGTAAAAAGCGGTTATTTTAATTTTACAAACAGACACTCCAAGCGATTAATTAAATATTAATTTCCATTAAAAATATGAAGTACAGAAAACCGCCATTAACAAGGATCGAAAGAATGACGTCACGACTTAGTAAACGTCGTTTTGTTTTGTCGAACTTTAACGAAGTATTCACTGTCATATTATGATTTACATTTAATAATATTCGTAGTTCGTCGAATTTATTGTTGCCTCAGTGAGGCGAGGGCGGGTAATATATTAGTATAAATTGTACGTAGAGTTATGCAATTACCAATACCGCAATTACACGATAGTACTAGTTGATATATTATATTGAATTTATGTTCTGTAATATAGATTCCCTTTGTGACAATGATTATTGTTAATCATTTGAGTTTAATTATAGGGCAAAATAGTTAGCAATAGTAATGAAATACCTACAATATTACCTACTAATTAACAATAGAATACATAGTTTATATCCTGAAATTTAAAACTTACTAATACGAATACATTGGCCATTTAAAAAGTGAACCCAGTTGAAATAATTAGCAAGCCAGTAGGCGTAATAGCAGTCATCAAGAACGCCGATCGAGTGAATGACGTCATGACTCAGTAAATGTCATTTTGTTTAGTCAAACTTTAACTATGTACTGTTATTTTTACGTATTCTTCTTGTAAGACTATATAAAATACATTTAAATTTATATAAACAAACAAAATAATGACGTCACGTCTCAATATTTTTTCTTCCGACGACCGCTTTCTATGTAATTCTGATATATACAATATGATATATTAATGACTATTAATATATATCAGGAATAAGAGTATATAAAGTAAGGTAAAGGTAAAGTAGATTCTCATGGTAATAAAATAGTTTTTCAAAATCAGTCACCATGTCGATTGAAAATGTCGTTGAGTCATCTTCTTTCAGATGTCTCATTAATTTAGGACAGTTACATCAGAAAATGTGAAAGAGAAAGAGAGGGGGGTATATAATATATCGAAAACATTAAGAGGGGTATGATACTGAATGGACTATCGGGTAAACGCAACGTAGATACTGCTACTAAACAACTAAACATTACGATCTCTTACAGTTGCGACAGGAACCTAAGAGGTGCTTTGGAATTTTGACCAAGGTGTAGGTTTAAGGACTGCCCTTCAGTCAATTAAAACACTCGCCTCCACTGCCCAGGTTCTCTGTTTAAACCTAAGGTTAGATCAACGTAAGCCTAACTTACGCGCTGATATATTTATATACAGTCCTAATTAGTTAATCTTATCAAAAACAATAGATATCACTACATAGTATAAAACAAAGTCGCTTTTTCTGTCCCTATATCCCTATGTATGCTTAAATCTTTAAAACTACGCAACGGATTTTGATGCGGTTTTTTTTAAATAGATAGAGTGATTCAAGAGGAAGGTTTATATGTATAATACATATATAATATAGAAGAGAAACACTGATAATTGTAGAGGTTTCTAATGTGATGTCATAAATAAACACATTTTTTTGCGCTTACATTGCAAACGCTTTAAAACTACGCAACGGATTTTGATGCAGTTTTTTTTAGTAGATAGAGTGATTCAAGAGGAAGGTTTATATGTATAATACATATATAATATAGAAGAGAAACACTGATCATTGTAGAGGTTTCTAATGTGATGTCGTAAATAAACACATTTTTTTGCGCTTACATAGCAAACGCTTTAAAACTATGCAACAGATTTTGATGCGGTTTTTTTTAAATAGATAGAGTGATTCAAGAGGAAGGTTTATATGTATAATACATATATAATATAGTAGAGAAACACTGATCATTGTAGAGGTTTCTAATGTGATGTCGCAAAATAAACACATTTTTTTGCGCTTACATAGCAAACGCTTTAAAACTACGCAACAGATTTTGATGCGGTTCTTTAAATAGATAGAGTGATTCAAGAGGAAGGTTTATATGTATAATACATATATAATATAGAAGAGAAACACTGATAATTGTAGAGGTTTCTAATGTGATGTCGTAAATAAACACATTTTTTTGCGCTTACATTGCAAACGCTTTAAAACTACGCAACGGATTTTGATGCGGTTTTTTCAGTAGATAGAGTGATTCAAGAGGAAGGTTTATATGTATAATACATGTATATTATAGTAGAGAAAGTGACCATGCGAAGCCGGAGAGGGTCGCGAAGAAATATAAAGTTCTTTTATATTCTTCTTTATTTGGTTTAATCACATAATATTTTACATTTTAATACTATAAATAATCCACTATCTAAATTACGTTGTGCCCGGCCCAAGGAAGGGGCAGCTCTCCTTTTATTTTATATCAAATTCGATATCTTTAAAATATTTTCTTTTTGACTGCCAGCCTTGTGTCATTGTGTATGGAGTTTGTTCACCAACAAACTTTCATACTACAATACAGTAAACAAGACTGCAACAGTCATCATACCTATTGTATCACTTTGGAATTTTTTAAACTTATTATTTCTCTATATTATGTTTTATCTGTGGTTTTGGGGAAAAAAAAATGTTATCCATAAAAAATTAGTAATCTCTCTTCAGTAGTTCTAGTAAAACTCTACGTATGACATAACTAATTAAAGATTCAAAACCGATTGCGAATGGATCATCTCCCTTACTATAATCAGCTGATAATCCTCATGATCCTAACAAGCAGAAACAACATAAACGTCTCTTTGAAGTCGACTAATGAATATCTTATGTCAACGAGTCTTCTGTAGTTTCCGACATATTGATATTACAGTAAAAGGGAATCACAAAATGGATCGAGATGAATTTTAGAGCACTGAAACTGAAATATACGTTTCGAGAAATGCATCTGCATAATTTATACTAGCCTACCATTGCGACTTTGTCTGCGTCACATAAGAGAGAGAGATGGTTACAGAGAGTATGGCCTACGCACCTATTATACAATTCTAAAGGCGCTGAAGTTTTATCTAGAAAATTTTAATTGGTGCTCCGCTTCTATGGGTCTTAGCGTGATATTCTGTAGCATATAGTCTTCCTCGTTAAACGGGCTAGAAAACACTAAAAGAATTCAATTCAAGTCTATTACATAACTCCAGTCAGACTGTTTGTCTGTTGAGAAGGGTCAGCACAAACCTAACAGTTACTTCTTTCAATATAGCTATTATGGAATTCGTTAAATAACCCCTTCTCTTTATTATAACAAAATTATAGAAAGGGGAATAAATACCCATTTATTGGTGTAGTTCAAGAGATTGTCAGGAATTATCTCTGAGTCAGATAGGCTTAATAGTTAATCATGTTCCTGATCCCTCTGAATTTCCTTTCAATGGCCTATGTAAGTAAAACAAGTAGATTTTCCTAAAATTATATAATGAATAGTTTCAGATATTTCGTGATTAATGGGTTAGTGTCGTCCTAATTAGACACCTGTATTAGGGATGGATTGAATTAATTCTTTCAATAGAGTCGATTTGCTTAATCTGATTCGATTAATCGATTTTATATATTGAATTGAATCAGGCGTTACTTTGCGGAAATTCATGAATTAAAAGGAATCAAAAGGTTACCTTGCTATAATCCACGGAAGTCTGAACAAACAGACACATCGTATCGTATGGTACAACCTACAAGAGTACCCTGACCACATATAAGTGGGATAAGGTTCGCGCATCCAATGGATCTGAAGTTGTATTCTACGGTTTCACTTATAGAGGATCACGTGACTTACTCCTGACCTTGACTTTGAATTTGATACGTATCGGGTAGGTCATTTTATATTATGTCGAGTATACCCACGTGTAGGCAATCTTTGGTATTGTCGCGCAGTGTACATGGAAGTTAGTTTTATAGTGTCGTGGTTAAGGTTACCCTTCTGAGGTCCACGTAAGTTTACTTTATTATCTATGATAGTTGGCGAAGAGAGGAGGAAGGCTTAAAGAACTCTTTAAGCCTGCTCCTGGATCTCAAGCCCCAGGCACTGCACGGCACGGTGTTGCTCTACAGTAATAGGTATCATTCCTCCCTCATTCTATGACAATAGTAGGTTTTATTGTTTATAACAATTTTTCTTGTTCAATAAAATCGATTTGAAGAATCGATATCATATAGCCATCACTAGTGGCCATCTTCTGTCAAACACACCTTGTACCAAACAAATGAACGTCGTGAAAGCGTGCGTAACACCCAAACAGGCGATTTAGCGTTTTATTAAAAACAGTTGAGCGTGCAGGTGACAGTGATGGATTCATTGTGTACCATTTTTAATTTTCGGGTTAAATTTTGTTTAGAACACTTTTGAAGGTCTGTTAGCTGATTTTATTAATATATTTTCAATTAAGTATTTATTTATGTTATACTAGCTTTTACCCGCAACTTCGTTTGCGATATTAGGGTAGTTATATTAGCCTACAGGAGATCGTCTGTAGACATGTTTAATAAATTCATGATGTAGTCATAATGACATTGCACCCCCCTTTTAGCCCCTTAAGGGTTAATTATTTTCAAAAAAACATTTTACCCCTTAAGGGATTATTTTCGTAAACATATTTTACCCCTGTTTCATGACTTCCAATGAAGAATCTTCATACTGAATTTGATTTGAATAGCTTCAAAAACGGCAAAGTTTCGTACTAACTTTGCACCCCCGTTTTACCCTCTTAATTTTCAAAAATCCTTTCTTAGTGCTCCGGGGGCACGCAGGGGGCGTTATAAAAGGAACCCCTGTGCAAAATTTCAAGTTTCTAACCCTTATAGTCTGATGCGCGTTCGTGCTAAATACTCTTGAGTAGAGACCGGAAAGCAGTGATGGCCCTGTGGTTGAGACTTCAAGTCTTACTCGGGAGGTCCGAGTTCGATCCTGGGCACACACCTCTGACTCTGAGTTATGTGTGTTTTAAGCAATTAAATATCACTTGCTTTAACATCGTGAGGAAATCTGCACTCCTGAGAGTTCCCTAAAGTTCTCAAAGGTGTGTGAAGTCTGCCAACCCGCACTGGGCCAGCGTGGTGGACTATGGCCTAATACCCAACTCATTATGAGGAGGAGACCCGGCTCAGCAGTGGGCCATTAAAGGGTCGTGATGAGAGACCGGATTATATGCATTTGCTTATTTAAGCCATTCTCAGCGATAATAGCATATTTTACCTAAGCTATAAGTCAATTCTGCCAATCAAAGCATATTCTGCCAATTTTCATGCATACTTCAAGCATTTTTCATGCATATTTGCATGCATATAACAAGCGTTTCATGTTGCATATAATCCGGTCTCTACTGATGAGCAATACCAAAAAAATCTAATTGCTGTCTTGCCCCACGTAATAATCTGATTGCGCTTCCTCCAGTAGTTTTTTGGCGCCTCTGTCTAGAATTACTCAATATAATGAGGTGAGAGTAAAAAAAAAATTATGCAATTGTTAAGTAGGCGCTTCACCCGACGCGCTTTTTCGAATAACTTATTTTTTAATTTTGGCACACGGTTGATAACTTAATATTCGCGGGTAGTTCGTTTTATCTTATTATAAGAACAACCACGTGAAGATAGTATAGAAAATCTTTTCAGATATATTTGCGCCAGTTGTCAACAAGATCTCGCCCAGTATGGTGTCGTGATGCTGAGACTCCATTTTGAAGGATTAATTTAAATATTTGATATTAATTGCTTAGGTGTTGCTTTACCTATTTTTATAATAGTAAAGAGGACTAGGTTTCCATTAATTTTGTAAAATTAATCAATTTATCTATATACTATTAAACACTTGCCGACCCTCTCTCGCTTCGCTGAGGTGTATTCAAACTGTTCACTCACTTATACATACTCTACTCGCAACTATCCTACTAATATTATAAACACGAAAATTTGTAAGAATGTATGGATGTATGTTTGTTACTCTTTCACGCAAAAACTACTGAATGGATTTTGATGAAACTTTACAATAATATAGCTTACACATCAGAATAACACATAGGCTATAATTTATAATGATATAGTGTGAATTATCCAAAATATAGCGGGTGAAACTGCGGAGCGGAGCTAGTGAATCATATATCTTTCATCGTTAATACATCGTTTTCGTTCGACCGTTTTTTCTCCGACTTATTTTGCAAACCTGACTACCACGAAAAAGTCTTTTCATTTTTCGGGTTAATATATAGCCTATGACACTCAAGAATAATGTAGCTTTCTATTCTTAAAAGAATTTTCAAAATTGGTTCAGTAGATCCAGAGATTACCCCCTACAACCTCACAAACTTTACCTCTTTGTAATATTAGTATAGATTAGAAAAGGAAACAATGCAGTAGTTTAGTCTATTAAAGAGGCCTTGACCGTACACAATAGATAGACTGCCGCAGTTGCGTGATTATATCCAAGTTTATTTTGTGGAAATTATGGTAAACGTTATTCAAATATATAGGACTATAACATAACAAATATATGTATGTCGGATATGAATAAACGATTATAGAATAATCGAATCGACATCACCATCTATGGCGCTAGAGTAAAATAATAATCAAACTCAAACTCTATTTTATGTCACTTAAACTTTAGTATAAAAGTACTTTTGATACGTCAAAAATTGGTCGGTCAGTCAGTTTGTCTGAAGCTACCACCAGCTCGGAAGGCAGTTTTCTGTTGAGAAGAGCCGGCCAGAAACTCAACAGTCGCTCTTTTCAAAAAGCCATGTTTATATAATTTGTAATACAAATCATTTAGCTTGAATCACTTTTTTTAATCACAATTTTTTCGACAGCCTCTGTTTGGCTAACGTTTGTTACTTACCGTGGAGGGGAATTCTAACTACCGTCTCAAACCTTTATATTCTCTTACCAAGAGACTGGAGCTCAGTCTTACGAGTGGTATTAATGTGTGGATATCATCTAGGTAGTGCTAGTGAACTCAGTCTTACGAGTGGTATTAATGTGTGGATATTATCTAGGTAGTGCTAGTGAACTCAGTCTTACGAGTGGTATTAATGTGTGGATATTATCTAGGTAGAGCTAGTGAAATTGTTGAGTGCTGTAGGTGTGTTTATGTTAACCTAACCTTATGCTTAATAAGAAAATAAGGGGATCACTGTAAGCCCCGTAGTTTCTCCGACATATGACATGAAAGTATAAAGTTCTGGAGAAATGTTTTATTATATATGTCATTGACGGCAAATTTTTATCTTTATTAAGGTAAAAGAAATGAGTGAGAAAATTATTTTTGTCTTGAGTAATTTTAGAAATGCGTGCGATTAGAGAATACACAGACAAACAGATTTACGACACAAAATTTTAAAGTCCACATCGAAATCTACTATTTTTTACCTACTTACTACTTATGTATAGTTTTTTTATTTCGATAATATTCTATAATATCCTTGAAACCTATTTATTAAATACAAAAAAGTTATATGTTTTTGGACATTCACATGATTTTGGACATAATAAGTTATTCTAATACACGATATTGATTAAAATTAGAAAAGGTTATCCTATACTGCTTCTTACTTATCCTGTTAATAGCATCTAATTCCCAGTATATATTATTATCAGAGAAAATAAAGCAGTTGCAAGTCGGTAAGTAGGCCTTGACGCTACACAATAGATTGCCGCAGTTGTGCTACTTAATGGACACTTTTATCTTGCTTTTAAACTTTTAAATCGTTTCATTTAACTATTAATCAACTTTTTACAGCAGTAAAGACAGTTGCAAAGTGATATATTTAAACATAGCATTTGGGGAAGCTGAGCAGCGCCTTGGACTTGCGACCAACTCAGATATGAGATAGAAAATATACTTCAAATTTGAATTTTATATACATAAACTGTAATCCAAATATTGAGATTGATAATTAATTAAGCTGTAAGTAATTTCGGAGTAATTCTGTATAAAAGTGTCCCGTGTCCTTAAATCTCTTTTTCAATTTAAACAGTATCGAAAACAAGAAAGGGATAATCCTCTTCATCCACGTCGGTTAAAAAGGAAGGATACAATAAAGTAAACGTCAAACATATAAAGGACGAAAGGAATCCATCAATAAGATACGAGCTAGAGAGATTGCCAGTTCATTTGCTTTAGATCTTAAAGGTCCAAAAATGTTTGGGTTAAAGGGATCCATCATGTGTATTGAAGGGTTGGTACATACCTACCCTTTAGTATCTGGGTGGTGGAAAATAGAATATTATGGAAAGAAATGCTTAAGTCAGACATATTTGGTTGTCAAAATAAAGATACATTTCAGTATTTTTTTAATAAGGATATGAGAAAATAACATATATCACTTTAAACAGTTAATCTAAAATCCTTTACTATACCATAAATGTGGGGGGCGAAATATTTTTCAAAATATTTTTTTTTCCAATAAAATCTCAGTTTCCGTAAAATTAGTGCATAAACGTCAAAGGCAAAGGAGTGAGGAGAGGGGGAATATTGGGTTAACGCAACGTAGATACTTCTACTTAACCGAAATATATTTTCTTACAAATATGTGAGAAAACTAAGCATTGCCTTGTACTTGTGACCAAGGTGTAGGCTTAAGGAATTCCTTTACGTCACTACACTCGCCTCCACTGCCCAGGCCCTCTGTTAAAACTTAAGGTTAGCTTAACCTAAGCGTAACTTACGCGCCGACCTAAATCGACGAATAAAATTGCTTTAGGTAATCAAGAGAGAGTGAGTTAAAGGATGAATGAATGAAAAAGTAAGGGTGGGTGAATAGACGAGTAAGTAAATGATATGATACGTTCGTGTCTCTAAGAAGCGAGGGCTGGTCGGTTATTTAAAATATATTAGACGTTTACATTTTACGAGAACTACAATGAAGTAATCAATTTTATACTGTAATAAAAAAATCATGAAAACCGTACATTTTGATTTCATTTGAATACACTTAGCAGTTTCCATGGAAGAAGTCGTAAAGCGAGGATCCCTGAAGTTCTTTAATCAAGTATACATCATTGTAAGAATGTCGGCGAATAAACGCCATTCACTCAAGATAACATTCACGAGTCACATTTAACGACGTTTTTTGTCGAACGTAAAAATATTTCATTGAGTTTCCCTATTTTATTATTTCATAAATAAGAAATAATGTTGAGAGTGAGCTGAGTGTTAAATTGGTTTGTCTTGTCACAATTTACAAGCGTTTGGGTTCTATCTTGCAACTGCATTTTACAACAGTTGTAGTATCTGGGAGTTATCTCTATGTGCTATATGTATATGTGTCTGCTGTTTAGACAAATAGCAGGAGCGCGGGAGTTGTCGCATAATAACCAATCACGTGTGACGCGTTCCTCACCCTGCGCTTTACGCTTAAACGGTAATAGTGACTTCTGCGCATTTTTTTAATAGTAGATAACGTGCAAACGAGCAGATGGTCCACCTGATGGTAAGTGGCCACCATCGCCCATGGACATCGGCAAAACAAAAGATGCTTGCTTTGTCGATGCGTTGCATCCTCGAAGATAGAATGGGGAGGATAATAATAATAATAAAGCTTTATTTTCCTTTTCAACTCTTTTTTTTTACATTGTATTTTTTTATTTTTATGCTATGTTAGTGTTGTTAGTGTTTATTTATTATATTTTATTGTTAGTATTGTTAGTTATTAATCTAGAGTTGTATAAGGACCGCCTGTGGCAGTAAAAGCCTCCTCCAAAGATTTCCATTTTTCACGATCTCTTGCTATTCTAGTCCAGAGTCTTCCTGCCACTCTTGTGATGTCATCGCTCCATCTTCTATATGGTCTTCCTTTTAACTATATCGTATTTAACTATATCTTTTGCTTTTGTAGTTTTCCTTTTATGTACATTTTTAACCTTGTCTTTAAGTTTTATTTCAAGATAGCTTCTTTCTATGCTTCTCTGACTTAAAAAAAAAAGCTCAAATGAAAAATGAAAAGTGTGTCAGAGAAGCATAGAAAGAAGCTATCTTAAAAAAAAAAAAAAAAAGAATGGGGAGGAGTGAAAAAAAAATACCGCGGTTTCAGCGGACCCTGAGAAAGAGCCCAGAGTGCACTGGATCCGCAACCTTACTGGGATGGGTGAGGGAGGAGGTAAGTCTGGCCCACATGCTGCTCGAACGGAATGCGACCACGACACTTGGCGGTCGTATTCGCATGCTGGTGGTCGCAAGCTAGTCGGAGGACAGATCCCCTAATCCTAAAAAAGACGACTGGTAGTTCAATCGACAACACTTTAAATAATACATGACGCCTTCTGAAGATGCCGGATTAATTTTTTTTATTATTATTTACAAAATTACAGAGAAATCATTTAAGAGCCTCTACGAGTCTACATATATTATCAATAGATAAATTTAACAAAATCTCAAAAACGAACATTTCTTATTTGACATTTAATTAAGTCCTATGTATGAAATGAAGAGGAAAATATGTCCTTATTATATACTATATTATCATATTATTCTACTTACTGTACAACCAGCTTTATAGCTTTAAGGTCTTAGCGGAAGAGCGTTAATTAAGATTTCTTTTACTATCATTCGTTTTAAGTTGCTCTAAACTTTAGCACAAAAGCAATCCGAAAGATTATTTAACATTCAAAGCAAAAAATTCTTTCTGCTTTTATAAAATTTATTTAATTAATCTTCAAATGCTTTGTATACTTACAATGCAGAATTAAAAGTAAACTACTTTTATTAATCAAACTCGGTATCAGCTCAAATACTTGTTTATTGCATACTTTATACAATGTTCTCCTATTGGTACTTGATATTATCGATCATTAAACTTTAAATACATTCTTCTTCACTTTATATTTAAAGAACATCTTTTTTATCTGAATTCCGAATTAGAAATCATCTTACAAAAATACTTTCATGTTCCAATACCACACATAGATGGACTTTGAGGACTTGGAGGACTTAAACTGGAAAATGTTCTGATCATCGGCCAATCAGATACGAACTAATGTTGCCACGAGAAGAAATATTAAATCCACCATACCACAGATTAAAGTGGTTCAGGAATTGAATTCATGAGCGACGACGACACACACACACATTTTTTTTCTTTATTAAACAAAAATAAGTTAACCGCTTACGTTCGTTACGTAGAAGAAAGTTAGACGAACTCTCTTTCATTTTAACGCTATCACTTTCTTTTATATGTCGGAGCAAACTAAGGGAATCACTGTGTAAGCCTAATGTTAGGCTAACACAAAGCTAACCTAACGTTGGGTTAAAATTACCACGTGACTAAGTGCGTGAGCTTAATTGGACAATAACACTGCACTTAACACTAGCACTACCCAGATAACAGCCACTCCTTGAAAGACCTCGCATAGCGCGTAAAGACTAAGACTGCAATCCAACTGTCGAGAGGATATGAAGAATCGAGACTGTTAAAACGACGGAAGTGATTATTATCTTACTCTAGCGCTATAGATGGCGATGACGATTCAATTATTCCATAATCGTTTACTATTTTCCGACATATATATGTTTACTAGCTGATCCGTTAGACGTTACCCTGTTTTTACTATGAATATTGGTCAAATGACTTGACAGTTATGTCAAATGCCATAAACGTTCCATTAAAAAAGTTTATATGGTCGTTAAGTATCTTTTCCTGACAATGACAAAGACAACAAAAAATTAGCGAAATTAGTCCAGCCGTTGATAATAGGGAATAATAGAAATAGGGATTTATTTATATATATATAGATTTCGAAAAGTTTCTCTATATCTAATTTATGATAATAAAATAAATTATCTTAAATATTCAGGCAATGCAAGGATGGATAAATGCTTTAATATTCAGTGCCAAGGTTTGACCCCAACATACATACAAACATTAATCTATCTCCTTTTATTTTGTTTAAATTATACCAACGTAACAATTTATAATAAGACAATATATAACTTGTTCCGATAGATTTGTGTCAGTTGTCAAACGGAGCTCGCCTGATGACCATAAACGCTATGGAGCTTATGTGGTGTCGTTATTCTAGGACTCCATTTAGAAGTGTTTTTGACCCATGAAGGGACTGGCTAGAATACAATTCCCCTATGCCCCTGGGTTAGCATTTCGTAAGAGGTGAGTGATCTGTTTCCATGTTCGTTCATACGTTCGCATCTCTTGTATTACCGATGTCCATGGGCGACGATGGCCATTTACCATCAGATGAGCAAAAAAATAAATAAAAAGTATTTGTGAGTGTTTTAATCATATTTCTCGGTTTCCGTCTAAAGTGCACATTATTATTGTCTTTTACGTATTACTGTGCAGTATAGTTTCCATATAGATATAATAAAATATATATATTTTATATATAAAAATGAATCCCTATATCCCTTGGTCACGGAATCACACGTGAACGGCTGGACCGATTTTGCTAATTCTTTTTTTGTTGTGTTGGTTATTGTCAGGAGAAGGTTCTCATGTAAGAAAAAATTAAGAAAGTCATGCGGAAAATTAGGTAAAGACCATATAAACTTTTCTAATGTAACTTAACTGTCAGTAATTTGACCATTATTCATAGTTAAGACAGAACAACGGGTCTATCGGGTCAGCTAGTATTATCGGGGAAAAAGTTTCTTCGCATTTTTTAATATAGTTTATTTACATTTAACTAAAGTATGTAGGTACCATTTTGTTCGATAACTTTTTGCCATCTTGTAGGTAGGGACATGATCCCATTGCTATAGAAATTTTAGGGCTTCTGATCAAAAAACCGCGACAAGTAGTTTTGGCAGACCTCTCGTGATGTTAACCTGACGCTGCCTAAAGAATTCTGAAGAGACCGAAACAGGTGGAAATCTGAAGGTGCAAGGTCAGGACTATACGGCGGATGCATTAACACCTCCCCGCCAAATTCTCTTAATTTTTGCTGAGTGGCTAAAGATGTGTGAGCTCTAGCGTTATCATGATGAAAAACCACACCCCTTCTGTTGATTAGTTCCGGCCGCGTTCTCTCAATTTCTTGCTTTAATCTCATCAGTTGTTCGCAGTAGAGTTCAGAATCGATGGTCCTGCCTTGTGGTAATAGCTCATAATGAATAATGCCTTTCCAATCCCACCACACACATACAGCATCACCTTGTTGCGAGTTAACCCAGGTTTCGCCACAGTCAGTGATGCTTGACCGGCCTTTGACCAAGACCTTTTTCGCACGTTCTTGTCGTACGTGATCCACTTTTCATCACCAGTTACCAGCTTCTTCAAAAATGGTTCATCACAAATGAGTACACGGTTCATTAGGTTTCTTTCAGTGAGCTCGGGAGGTACCCAAATATCAAGCTTTTTTGTGTACCCAGTTTTTGTCAAACTTTTTCCCCAACCTATTATTATTAAAAAAAAAGTATTGACAGACTGATCAGATCCATCAGAACAAAAAAATATATTTCTCATTTGGGTATAATTTTGACCAAATAAAAGGAATTAACCATGTATTACGTTATAAACGATGTTGCCAACTTCTCATAATTAAATTTCACTAAGTAAATCTATATTTAATATTTTTTAGATATATTTATTATTTTTTTCATTGACTTCCATCACTCAAGAGTATGTAATTTAAAAGAAAATGTAGTTGAATTTCTCCATACAAAGCTTTCAATTTATTCGACCACAAGCGATTCTAGTAAAAATATCGATGTCAATATAAATGACGAGGGTCCTTCATTTCACAGATAATGTACATAATGTAATGAGCAATGATAAATAACACTGACGTGTCTTATTGACTGGTTGAACAGAATGGAAACACCAAACTGATAAGTTTTAATATAGGAGGAAGTCTCTAGAAGTATTAACACGATTGAAACTACTTTTCCTGAACGAAAGGCTAAATGTTACAAAGTATGGATATTTGGATTCTCTAGCTCTATAATAATATTAAACCTGGTTTCGCTTCACTCCAATTTATGACTACTATAATCATATAAAACAAAGTTATAGATATATTAATTCATGAGGAAGGTGTAAGTGTATAGTTTTATTTATTTATTTATTTATCATTATTTGCAGATTGGTACACAGAGGTCTTATAATAATTAGTAACATAATCCGCCACATAGTGGCATGCAAAAGAAACAAAAAAACATAAAATTAAAGATTATCAATTAAATTTATAACCATATTTTTTTTTATGGTATATAGGTCAGCGTTTGACCATGACTTGCCTGAAAGCACGACATGGTCTAAGATGGAGCACGCTTTCCGAGAAGGTACCTATTCACTCTACATTTGAAAGCACCAACATTATACTTTTCAGGAAATACAGACTCCGCCAGCTCGTTCCACATCTTCGCAGTGCGAATAACAAACGTGGACTCAAAGCGCTTGGTACGTATCCGAGGAATGTCCACCATGTACCGATGGCGCTTCGGTCGGGTTTGTCTGGGAGTCCTGTAAAAAAAGGGGCGGCAGGAATAAGATTATGTAATTCCCGGGCACACTCACCGAAATGCATCCGATAAAAAACCGATAGGGAGGCAACCCTGCGTCGATGCTCAAGGCTATGCAGCCGAGACTTGAGCAGGGTGTCATCTCCTATTATTCTTCTGGCGCGCCTCTCAATCAGCTCCAGTGCCTCAAGTTGATATTTGGCAGAGCCGTCCCAAAGATGAGAACAATACTCCATGCACGGCCTGATTTGCGCTTTTCTTGCGTTTGAGCAGGTGTTCTGGAGTGAAATAATGTCTCACCTTTGAGGGGATACCAAGTTTCTTGGCTGATAGCTGGGCTTATATAACTAAGTCAGTCATTGATGTCAATATTTATTCTTAATTCTCTACAAAGAATCTGTTAGATAGTGCTGGACTGAGTACTAGCGTTTGAGCAAGAACTTTGTCAAATTTTGTTTGAGAGAAACAATCTCTAGTTTATTATCTGCCAACGATTTTGGAAGTTTATTATATATTTGAGGTGCCATATTAAAAAATCTTTAGCCAAACAGTGCCGTGTTATGCTGTAAATAGCACGTATAATAAAAGTAAACAATTCTGAGTTTATTTTTATACACATCAACCCTTCCAATATGTATGGATACGGGAACGTACGTATTTGAAATTTGTCAAAATACGGTTTGGACGAATCAGAGGACTTTAAACGGCCTATAACCCTTATACATTTTTTCTGACATATAAATACTCTTTCTTTAACCGTGGAGTTGCCCTAAAATATGCCAAACCTTATATTTGAAGTCACGTATGCATTAAACGCTGTTATAACCGCTGCCTCGTTGACTACTTTAGAAAGCATATGCAAAAGAAAATTGGTTTAATTTAATTCATAAGCTTTCTATGTTTTCCATGGTTCCTTCCAATTTAGAGAGTTGTCGATATCAAAACCTAAAAATTTCGAGCTATTAGTTTCCTGTATCCTTTTACCTTGGCAATTTATGTCTATCCCTTTTTTATTATCACGTTTATTTGTAAATGTCATAATTTTTGGTAGTGTCCAAATTTATAATTAAATTATTACATGTCAACCAGTTAATTATATTTATTAATGTATTATTTATGTCATCTAAAATGAGTTTGTTAAGCTTTTGCGTAAATTGGCTGAAATATCAGCACTTAATTATTGAAAACGGCGGAAAAGAAGAATCCCTTTTTGAGATATAACAAATACACAGTCTAGGCCCTAGAGTGAAGCAGAATAATTTTTTTGTAATTGTGAAAAGTAAAAGGTTAAGTAAAGTAGGGGACTTAAATTTAATATATGTCGGAGCATAGTAAAAGATTATCGATTAATTGAATCGTTATCGTTGTCTATGGCGTCGGAGTGGGGTAGTAGTCACTTCCGTTGTTTTGACAGTCTCGACCCTCGACCCTTTATATGCCATCGACAGTCTGACTGAAGTCTTAGTCGTGCGCGGTCTCTTAAGAAGTGAACATCATCTAAGTAGTGCTAGTGATAGTGATAGTGTCAAGTGCAGTGTAGTGTGGAAGTGCTGTCCAACTAAGGTCCCGTAAGTCCTTACAATGTAATTGCCACGTGGTTAAGTAAACACACTGTTAGGTTAGGTTAGCCTTGGGTTAGGTTGGCCTTGTGTTAGATTCGGTCTATGTGCGTTTAACCTTAGGTTTAAACAGAGAGCCTGAGCAGTGGAGGTGAGTGTCGTAATTACTTAAAGGAATTCCTTAAGCCTACACCTTGGTCACAAGTCCAAGGCACTGCTTAGGTTTCTCTCGTAATTGTTGGAGATCATATTTGATCATTTATCGGTTCAACAGGAGTATAGGACCGTAGCGAGATGTTAAATATCCTAAGTTACTCCTTGTTATATCAGCTATCTGTCAATGAAAGTCCCGTCCAAATTGGTCCAGCCATTTCAGAGATTAGCCGGAACAAACAGACAGACAAAAAATGTAAAAAAAATGTTCTGGTATATGTACCGTGTACACATCCATATGCACATTAAGTATAAAGCGGTTATTTTAATATTACAAACAGACACTCAATTTTATTTATTAGTATGGATAATAGATATACCTATAACCTGTTTGCACCTCAAAAGGATATTCCCCATCTCCCTCCTTCCATCTCCTTTCACATCGTTTTAAAATCCCCGACATATATTAATATTAAATTCAAGTCCCCTATTTTGATCCACACATTTATTGAGGATAAGTAAAATATACAAAAACTTTTCAAGTTGAGTGGTAATTTGCATCCGTGCAAAGCCGCAATATACCGCTAGTAAAAGATAATTAAATAGCTGTTGTACAAAATTGTAAATATTTGTTAAGAACTTAATAAGAACCAATTTACGGAAAGAATTGCCAAAGTTAAGCAAATTACTGCAAACTTGTTAATTAATTTATACTCAATTGACGATCAATATTTTATGACTATTTATTGCTTTATCCAGTTTCGATTGTCGATAGTTTTTAGCCGTAACCAT
Organism: Limenitis camilla; assembly: GCA_905147385.1. Classification (NCBI taxonomy): domain Eukaryota; kingdom Metazoa; phylum Arthropoda; class Insecta; order Lepidoptera; family Nymphalidae; genus Limenitis; species Limenitis camilla. Next base: position 3,238,101 of record LR990232.1, on the reverse strand, counting down.
AAAACCTTACAATTTCGTTCGTGAAAACTGGTTAAATGCATCCAGAGAAAAAGACACCATATCAGTTTTCGCGGATAAAGATAATTTTATAATCATCATCATCACAACCTGTTAATGGCCCACTGCTGAGCCGAATCTCCTTAGAATGAGGTGTTAGGCCATAGTGCACCACGCTGGCCTAGTGCGGGTTGGCAGACTTCACACACCTTTGAGAACTTTAGGGAACTCTAAGGAGTGCATGTTTCCTCACGAGCTTTTCCTTCACTGATAAAGTAAGTGATATTTAATTCCTCAAAACACACATCTCACAGAAGTCTTTGTGGAGTGTCCAAGAAGGAATCCATAAGGAAGGATTGGTTACTCTAACACAGTATCGTATTGCTGCATAAAATATAATCTAGTATTTAATTGTAAAAAAAATGGGATAACTAGCCGTAATTTAATATATAATCAAATAATTATAGTTCACGAGCAGTCGGCAAAAGAAATGTACCTAAAATATTTTTATCCCCATTATTACATAGAATAAATTCGTCACACGCCATTAACATCTGGTTCTAGGAAACGCGAACGAATTGCTGAAAAAAAATTATACTAGCGGATACTACGGGAAAAGAGGGAGACTTGATCCCTCCCCTTACCTTTGTTTTTTAGAATTAATCAAATTACTAAACGAGTTTACATATTTGTTGATTATTTTAGGCAGAATTTATTACGAATTTTCTAAGAAAGTACTTTTAATTATGTTGTTGGCAACACTTATAATTTGAGTAGCATCCTGTTACTTGATCTTGTAGTTGGTACGACTAATATGAGTAGCATCCTGTTTCTTGATCTTGATGTTGGTACGACTGATATGAGTAGCATCCTGTTTCTTGATCTTGATGTTGGTACGACTGATATGAGTAGCATCCTGTTTCTTGATCTTGATGTTGGTACGACTGATATGAGTAGCATCCTGTTTCTTGATCTTGATGTTGGTACGACTGATATGAGGGCATCCTGTTATATGAATGTTGGCCAACTGATAAACACAAATCAAGGAAGTGGGGATTGAAAAATAAATACGCCATCACGACAGAATAATCATGGATTACATCGCGAGTATTCTAGGAGTAACGCTGAAGCTCTGAGTCTAAAGTAACACCCAGGAGGATATTCTGGTCAAGTCGTCATAATGTAAGTCTGCGTATAGACTCTTTTTATTACTAACTACTCTCTTTTTTTATTAATTAACAGTACCTTTAAGGTTAACGCAAAATAATGGAGCATATAAGTAAAAAATCATAAAATCAACTATATCTATACTAATATTATAAAGAGGAAAGATTTGTATCTTTGTATGTAACGTATAAACTTAAAAACTACTGGACCGATTTCAATAATTCTTTCAACATCAGATAGCTACATTATCCCTGAGTAACATAGGCTATGGCATATTTGTTAGTAGAAAAAATTAGAGATCCTACGAAATTCTTATTAAAACTAACCCAACGTGTAAAAAAATTAGCCATAAAATGTCTTTCATCGCATGCGCTGCGGAAAGTATTGATGATAGAACAAAAAAATGTTCCGCAATATTATAGAACGTATCAATATCTACAAAAAACTCCGCGAGACCATATGTCCAACTATTGTAGTTATGTCACTATATTTATAGAAATACCTATCAAAATAAGACCATGTTTTCCCATCTTTGTATTAATTCTTATCCAAATAAATTATATATGTCGGGGATTTTAAAACGATGTGAAAGGAAATGGAAGGAGGGAGATGGGGAATATTGGGGAACATTAAAAGGGGTGATGGTATTGAATGGAATATTGGGTAAACGCGACGCAGATACTTCTACTGAACCGATAAATTATCAAATATGATCTCTAACAATTACGAGAGAAACCTAAGCAGTGCCTTGGACTTGTGACCAAGGTGTAGGCTTAAGGACGTCCTTTAAATTATCATAACACTCGCCTCCACTGCTCAGGCTCTCTGTTTACACCCAAGGTTAAACGCACATAAACCGAATCTAACACAAGGCTAACCCAACCTAAGACTAACCTAACCTAACATTGTGTTTACTTAACCACGTGGCAATTACATTGTAAGGACTTACGTGACCTTAGTTGGACAGCACTTCCACACTACACTGCACTTGACACTATCACTATCACTAGCACTACTTAGATGATGTTCACTTCTTGAGAGACCGCGCACGACTAAGACTTCAGTTAGACTGTCGATCGCATATAAAAGGTCGAGGGTAGATACTGTCAAAACAACGGAAGTGACAACTACCCCACTCCAACGCCATAGACAACGATAACGATTCGATTAATCGATAATCTTTTACTATGCTCCGACACGGCCATTCTGATAATCAACGCGCTCTCGCGTTGCCTTTACACAGTTTCAAAATACGTAACACGTAACACTAGTTTCATAGACCAATAACTTAAAGTGTGACAGCTTTCATCACTATTTTCCACTAGACATAAGAATTTCAATCATTAACACACAAAAAAACAAAGAGCTCTCAACACTCTTTACAGAAAACATCTCAAATTCGTGGCAAAGCGTAACAGCTTTCAGCCCCAACCGTCGGGGCCTACAAAGCCACAACGGCTCAATAACAACAAAGCGACAACGCTTCCAGTGCATCTTTCGACAAAGCGTAAAAGCTCTCTGTCACAGTAATAAAACGTTAATATGATCAGTAATTTCTAAACACAATGCGTAAAAACTGTCAACACCATAATTTACTACCGTAAGGGCTGATGTGCCTAATTTAAAGCAAAAGCCTACCTACGTCAAATAATAATCACGAATTTAAGATTTTAAACTACCTTCGCAACTATGTAATGTGATATTAGCTATTTCTGAATTTTTATTTTGTACTACCCACATTTTTTCGAAAATTATTTTTACTCGCATTGAAATTAATTTAACTGTCAGGATTATAGGCAAATAACCTTTAACGTGAACTTTTGGGCTTGGACTAAGACTTCAGTTAGACTGTCGATCGCATATAAAGGGTCGAGGGTAGAGACTGTCAAAACAACGGAAGTGACTACTACCCCACTCCAACGCCATAGACAACGATAGCGATTCGATTAATCGATAATCTTTTATATATATATATATGTCGGAGCATAGTAAAAGATTATCGATTAATCGAATCGTTATCGTTGTCTATGGCGTTGGAGTAGGGTAGTAGTCACTTCCGTTGTTTTGACAGTATCTACCCTCGAACCTTTATATGCGATCGACAGTCTAACTGAAGTCTTAGTCGTGCGCGGTCTCTCAAGAAGTGAAGTAGTGTCTAAATAGTGATAGTGTTGTGCAGTGTTGTGTTAGTGCTAGGAGTGCTGTCCGATCAAGGTCACGTGAGTACCTTACAATGTAATTACCTCGTCTTATGTTAGGTTAGGTTAGCCTTAGGTTAGGTTAGCCTTGTGTTCGGTTAGGTTTATGTGAGATTAACCTTGGGTTTAAAGAGAGCCTGAGCAGTGGAGGTGAGTGTTATGATCATTTAAAGGAGCTCCTTAAGCCTACACCTTGGTCACAAGTCCAAGGCACTGCTTAGGTTTCTCTCATAATTGTTAGAGATCATATTTGATCATTTATCGGTTCAATAGGAGTATCTACGTTGCGTTTACCCAATATTCCATTCAATACCATCACCCCCTTTTAGTTTCCCCAATATTCCCCATCTTCCTCCTTCCATTTCTTTCTCATCATCGTTTTAAAATCCCCGACATCAGAAGTGGGATCACAAGCCCAAAAGTTCACGTTAAAGGTTATTTGCGTATTATCCTGACGGTTATCTTAGTTTCAATCCGAGTAAAAATAATTTTCGAAAAAGTTAAAAGTGGGTAGTTTAAAAAAAGAATTCAGAAATAGTTGAAATCAGAAATAGTTGCGAAGGTAGTTTAAAATCTTAAAATCGTAATTATTATTTGAAGTAGGTACGCCTTCGCTTTACATGAGGCTCATCAGCCGTTTCGGTAGTAAATTGTGGTGTTGACAGTTTTTACGCATTGTTTGGAAATTACTGATCATATTAACGTTTCATTAGTGCGACAGAGAGCTTTTACGCTTTGTCGGAAAGATGTACTGGAAGCGTTGTCGCTTTGTTGTTATTGAGCCGTTGTAAGGTGGCTTTGTAGGCCCCGACGGTTGGGGCTGAAAGCTGTTACGCTTTGCTGCGAATTTGAGATGTTTTCTGTAAAGAGTGTTGAGAGCTCTTTGTTTCTTTGTGTGTTAATGATTGAAATTCTTATGTCTAGTGCAAAATAGTGCTGAAAGCTGTCACACTTTAACGAAGTTATTGGTCTATGAAACTAGTGTTACGTGTTACGTATTTTGAAACTGTGTAAAGGCAACGCGAGAGCGCGTTGATTATCAGAATGGCCGTGTCGGAGCATAGTAAAAGATTATCGATTAATCGAATCGTTATCGTTGTCTATGGCGTTGGAGTGGGGTAGTAGTCACTTCCGTTGTTTTGACAGTATCTACCCTCGAACCTTTATATGCGATCGACAGTCTAACTGAAGTCTTAGTCGTGCGCGGTCTCTCAAGAAGTGAAGTAGTGTCTAAATAGTGATAGTGTTGTGCAGTGTTGTGTTAGTGCTAGGAGTGCTGTCCGATCAAGGTCACGTGAGTACCTTACAATGTAATTACCTCGTCTTATGTTAGGTTAGGTTAGCCTTAGGTTAGGTTAGCCTTGTGTTCGGTTAGGTTTATGTGAGATTAACCTTGGGTTTAAACAGAGAGCCTGAGCAGTGGAGGTGAGTGTTATGATCATTTAAAGGAGCTCCTTAAGCCTACACCTTGGTCACAAGTCCAAGGCACTGCTTAGGTTTCTCTCGTAATTGTTAGAGATCATATTTGATCATTTATCGGTTCAATAGGAGTATCTACGTTGCGTTTACCCAATATTCCATTCAATACCATCACCCCCTTTTAGTTTCCCCAATATTCCCCATCTTCCTCCTTCCATTTCTTTCTCATCATCGTTTTAAAATCCCCGACATCAGAAGTGGGATCACAAGCCCAAAAGTTCACGTTAAAGGTTATTTGCGTATTATCCTGACGGTTATCTTAGTTTCAATCCGAGTAAAAATAATTTTCGAAAAAGTTAAAAGTGGGTAGTTTAAAAAAAGAATTCAGAAATAGTTGAAATCAGAAATAGTTGCGAAGGTAGTTTAAAATCTTAAAATCGTAATTATTATTTGAAGTAGGTACGCCTTCGCTTTACATGAGGCTCATCAGCCGTTTCGGTAGTAAATTGTGGTGTTGACAGTTTTTACGCATTGTTTGGAAATTACTGATCATATTAACGTTTCATTAGTGCGACAGAGAGCTTTTACGCTTTGTCGGAAAGATGTACTGGAAGCGTTGTCGCTTTGTTGTTATTGAGCCGTTGTAAGGTGGCTTTGTAGGCCCCGACGGTTGGGGCTGAAAGCTGTTACGCTTTGCTGCGAATTTGAGATGTTTTCTGTAAAGAGTGTTGAGAGCTCTTTGTTTCTTTGTGTGTTAATGATTGAAATTCTTATGTCTAGTGCAAAATAGTGCTGAAAGCTGTCACACTTTAACGAAGTTATTGGTCTATGAAACTAGTGTTACGTGTTACGTATTTTGAAACTGTGTAAAGGCAACGCGAGAGCGCGTTGATTATCAGAATGGCCGTGTCGGAGCATAGTAAAAGATTATCGATTAATCGAATCGTTATCGTTGTCTATGGCGTTGGAGTGGGGTAGTAGTCACTTCCGTTGTTTTGACAGTATCTACCCTCGAACCTTTATATGCGATCGACAGTCTAACTGAAGTCTTAGTCGTGCGCGGTCTCTCAAGAAGTGAAGTAGTGTCTAAATAGTGATAGTGTTGTGCAGTGTTGTGTTAGTGCTAGGAGTGCTGTCCGATCAAGGTCACGTGAGTACCTTACAATGTAATTACCTCGTCTTATGTTAGGTTAGGTTAGCCTTAGGTTAGGTTAGCCTTGTGTTCGGTTAGGTTTATGTGAGATTAACCTTGGGTTTAAACAGAGAGCCTGAGCAGTGGAGGTGAGTGTTATGATCATTTAAAGGAGCTCCTTAAGCCTACACCTTGGTCACAAGTCCAAGGCACTGCTTAGGTTTCTCTCGTAATTGTTAGAGATCATATTTGATCATTTATCGGTTCAATAGGAGTATCTACGTTGCGTTTACCCAATATTCCATTCAATACCATCACCCCCTTTTAGTTTCCCCAATATTCCCCATCTTCCTCCTTCCATTTCTTTCTCATCATCGTTTTAAAATCCCCGACATATATATATATATATATATATATTCAAGACTGTTTCAATACCGGTTGATTGCTTTTTTAATCATTGAAATCGGACATTCCATTCGAAAGATATAATGAAATTAAAAATGTATACATCGACGGGTTGGTATAGTTCCACGCAGCAAGCAACGCGGCGAGAGAGTGGGGCACCGAAATACAGGAGAGCCAAAATCTTTAAAAAAAATTATCTATCCGTGCGAAGCTGTGACGGGCAGCTAGTGTATAATATAAATAAGCGAAATCACTCAAAAACTCATGAAATTTTCATACACCCGCCATATCTAAACTGTTCAACAAGTAGAGATGTCTTTATGACACAAAATCTATTTGTACAATTGACTAACAATGTTTCTAGTTTTAACTAATACTAGGTTCGCAGTAGGTGTGTAAAATGACTGAATCAAGTGTCTCTCTTCTTCCATATATAACTATTTAAAAAATCCATATGATTTTATAAATAGATAAGAAATATTATAGAAATCGTTAAAACTTTCTAGCAGAAGAAAAATTATGAATATTTTCGCTCAGTGAGGGAATATAGCATTTCCACATTTTGTAGCGATTAATTTGTTACTCGTGAATAGTAAACAAACAGCGATTTTCCATAAACAATTTATAACGTATTTACGTACAGTAACCAATACGAAATTGATTTCTTAAAATAGTCCGAAGTATTGGTATTTGCAGGACGTGACGAAATGGTAAACAGGCAGACTTGAGTGCGTGCAATAAAGCCTTCACTGTTACAGACTCTAGCCCGTCACAATTGATAGTGTATTATAATATAGTATACCTTCAAAATAAAAGCTTTATTATAGGCCCTAAGAAAATCAAGCTTCGTTAAATATTTAATACAATAATAAATATAAAATATCGTGTATTAGTACAGTTATGAGTAGGTGAGAGTAAACACAAAAGCTTTTATACTATTCAATTAGTATTGAAAAGCAAGAGGCAACAAGGGACCTTCAAACCGTGAAAGGTCTAAACTATTTCTCTCTGTCAAATGATGTAAAGTAAATGTTTGGAGAGAAAGCGATTTATTCATTGTTTTGTTGTCCTTTGCAAATTGTCGCCTCGCGCCTCACGCCTACGTCGAGATCGATTTTGTTATTGCTTTATAAAAAGACTATCAGTTCAGTTATTTGTTTGATCTCAATAACATTATTTTTAACTAGCGATCCGCCCCGGATTCGCATGGTTTGTCTACTATAATATGGATGTCTTACATATATAAAGCTTCGTCTTTAATCACTCCGTCTATTGATGAAAACTGCTTTATAATCCATCCTGTAAAATTACAATATCCTAGCAGCTAGCTCAAATTCACCTTACTCCTTATGTCATGGTTCCCCACTTTGTTTATCATGACGTGTCTAGCAAGTATATAAAAGTGTGTACATGTAAGACTTTAATAAGGCAGTCTAATTCTTTTAACTGAAATGAAATTGACGTCCTATTTTACATGGCGCAGTCGGTAAGATATGAATTTTTACTTACAAAGGAAATCTGGATTCCATTTATTTCTTGATGTCATCTAATTATAATCTACTTATTTATAATAATTTTATTTTTTTATAATAATATTATTTTCTGGCTGAATATTTAACTTCCTTTTACAAGACTTGAAATATTTAAAAAAAACTAATATCGTTTAACTTCTTGTGTTCGAATTTCTATTTTGAATTTTTTTTTAATAATCAATATACATATATATGTCGGGGATTTTAAAATGATGAAAAGGGAAATGGAAGGACGGAGATGGGGAATATTGGGGAACACTAAAAGGGGGTGATGTACCGATAAATGATCAAATATGATCTCTAACAATTACGAGAGAAACCTAAGCAGTGCCTTGGATGTGTGACCAAGGTGTAGGCTTAAGAACGTCCTTTAAATGATCATAACACTCGCCTCCACTGCTCAGGTTCTCTGTTTAAACCCAAGGTTAAACGCACATAAACCGAATCTAGCACAAGGCTAACCTAACCTAAGGCTAACCTAACCTAAGGCTAACCTAACCTAACATTGTGTTTACTTAACCACGTGGCAATTACATTGTGAGGACTTACGTGACCTTAGTTGGACAGCACTGCCACACTACACTGCACTTGACACTATCACTATCACTAGCACTACTTAGATGATGTTCACTTCTTGAGAGACCGCGCACGACTAAGACTTCAGTTAGACTGTCGATCGCATATAAAGGGTCGAGGGTAGATACTGTCAAAACAACGGAAGTGACTACTACCCCACTCCAACGCCATAGACAACGATAACGATTCGATTAATCGATAATCTTTTACTATGCTCCGACATATAAGTATATTTATACTGTAGAAACAATAAAATCAAGTATTTTTCAATTCGTCGTCAGTATTAAAAATTCTAAACAAAAGCTCTTTTCTCAAAGCTTAATATAGCAACTTTTTAATATATTATTCTTTAACTAACAATAGCTTGAAATAATTCTAGAAATGTAATAACTTGAAAGCATCTAATGCAACATATTACTGTTCGCCTTATTGTTCTACTTCTCATTGATCGAGTTCATTCGTCCGCACATATATTCTGATCATCATCACGACAACAGGAAGTTATACATTTTTAAATGAATATTGAATTTATATGTGACGGATATAATAAACTAAGAGGATATGTCTTTAATTTTGAGACCTTCTTCTTGATCAAATCTCGACAGCTAAACGCTTTTACATACAGTTTTTACTATATATATGTAAAAGGCAAACAGTAACTCTTAATCTCTACAATGAATAACAAGATATAACTAATGAAGACTAGTGCTAATATTTATTACATAATTTAACTATTTTACTAGAAACTTGAAGGTTTTTAAATATTTCATATCTATTATAGGAATTGCACTATATATAGTTATCCCTTAATTGAAAAGATTAATAGTGAAAGGGTTTTTTAAAATTTTTATTTAATATTTACTAGTGACCTGCCGTTGTTTCGTTTCTGTATTAATTATTTAATACTCTTGTGCTTAGCGGCTATTTTCCTAATATTATAAACAAGTCGACCCGTGCGACTTCTTCCACGTGGTGCTCCGCTCCTATGGGTCGTAGTGTAATGTTATATAGCCTATAGCCTTCCTCGATAGATGACCTATCTAACATTGAAAGATTTTTTCAAATCGGACCAGTAGTTCCTGAGATTAGTGCGCTAAAGCAAAAAACAAACAAACTTTTCAGCTTTATATATTAGTATACATGTGAAAGTTATTATTTTTGGAAATTTGTTACTTTTTATTAAATGTTTTTTGATAAATATAAGTAATGTACGTGATTAATTGCATCAGTGTGAAGCCGGGGCGTGTCTACTAGTTTTCTAAATAGCCTAGATAACTTAAGAAGAAAGCTGCTTTTCGTTAGTAAATGAATTTTAAGTAAATAAACGTAAAAGTATCTATCTCATTTGAATACCAAAAAGTATAGTACTTACACAAAAAGTACAAAATATTCAAATCATTTCGAGTTAAAGGATAAATCTGAAAATGATGTCTTTCTTATAGCATATCATAAATTTTGCATTACTAATACAAATTCAGCGAAAAATCTGAGCAAAAAATTCCCAGTCCAATTGAGAGTAGATAGTAACGACGCGACCTTTTCAAACCTTTGCTTTGTCACGTGTCTATCTGACAGATATCATAAATTTATTACTATTCAAAGGAAAATATTTTTGGTGATTCGTAGTTATTACTGCCTCAAGCCTACATACTTTCGTTCTTTCATCTTGTAAGAAAATTTGTAAAGAATTTGTAATATTTTTACGCAAACTACCTAAAAAATAATTTTTATATAATATAGGTTATACCAGCAATATATCAGTAAAGAGTAATCTCTATAATTTAGCTTTTTTTGCAACTATTTTTTTTCTTTTGGTCAAACGTCGAAATTTTATGGAAAATACCTGAAATTTGAGCCCTTCATATAAATAACAAAGGCTCATTTCATTTTTAAATAAATCACACAATCTTTACTTGGTGGTAGGGGATCTGTTCCTCGACTGGCTAGCGACCACCAGCATGCGAATCCGACTGCCAAGTGTCTTTGACGCGTTCCGGCCGACCCTCATGTGGGCCGGCTTAACCCCTTCCTCTCCCTCTCCCATCTCATTACTGCTGTGGTTCCAATGAACACCGGGTTCTTACTCGGAGCCCATTGAAACCGCAACAGTCTTCTCTTCGCTCTCCCTCCTCACTCTATCTTCGAGGCGGCAACTCATCGGCAAAACAAGAGATACACTCTAGTTTTGTCAATGTCCATGGGCGACGGTGGCCACTTACCGTCAGGTGGACCGTCTGCTCGTTTGTCCCTTATCTATCATTAAAAAAAACAAACTTTGATTTTTTCTTCAAATCTCTGCAGCTCAAAGCCATTTTCAATCGACTTCCTTCAAAGGTTGGGAAAAAAGCTTCTTCGTATTTTTTAAGAAAATTCAAAACATTTTTTACATTTAACTAAAGTATGTAGGTACCATTTTGTTCGATAACTTTTTGCCATCTTGTAGGTAGGGACACGATCCCATTGCTATAGAAATTTTGGGGCTTCTGATCAAAAAACCGCGACAAGTAGTTTTGGCAGTCCTCTCGTGATGTTAACCTGGCACTGCCTAAAGAATTCTGAAGAGACCGAAACAGGTGGAAATCTGAAGGTGCAAGGTCAGGACTATACGGCGGATGCATTAACACCTCCCCGCCAAATTCTCTTAATTTTTGCTGAGTGGCTAAAGATGTGTGAGCTCTAGCGTTATCATGATGAAAAACCACACCTCTTCCGTTGATTAGTTCCGTCCGCTTTCTCTCAACTTCTTGCTTTAATCTCATCAGTTGTTCGCAGTAGAGTTCAGAATCGATGGTCCTGCCTGGTTGTAACAGCTCATAATGAATAACGCCCTTCCAATCCCACCACACACACAGCATCACCTTGTTGCGAGTTATCCCGGGTTTCGCCACAGTCTGTGAAGCCTGACCGGCCGAGGGCAGTTATCAGCTTCTTCAAAAATGGTTCGGTTTCATTACGTCGTAATAAAAAATCACAAATGAGTACAAGGTTAATTAGGTTTCTTTCAGTGAACTCGTGAGTTACCCAAATATCGAGCTTTTTTGTGTACCCAGTTTTTTTCAAATGGGCCAAAACTGTTTTGTGGTCAATTCCCAGTTCTTTAGCTACGTCCTAACTACTGATATGCCGATGTTGCTCCACTTTTTCAAAAATGGCATCCATTTTATCCGTAATAGGGCGACCCGAGTGAGGTTCATCTTTGACATCAAAATTTCCGGATTGAAAACACTTAAACCAAATTTGTTTTAAGTGTTTTCAATCCGGAAATCCGGAAACACTGCACAAGGTCCATAAACATCGCAATTTTTTTAATTTAACGAAGACTCTACATTTGCATTTAAGTAGCTATATAATATCTATTGTAGCTATAATTTAATAGACAGTATCTTTTAAATTATAGCCACAATTTTCTGGTTAAAACTGATCCATCGTATTTCTTAATATATCGAGTCAAAGTCAAAGTCAAAATTTTTTATTCAATGTTGGAATTTACATTCTCTTATTGAACGTCGAAATCTACCACCCTTTTGGAAACGACCTAACCCAGACCTGAGAAGAATGGGCGCAAGAAACTCAGCGGGACTGTTTCTTTTGGATATTTTCCTTTTTTTATCTTTGATTTTTTAAACGCCAATTTTTATAACAAGTATATTTATACATTGAGAAAGCCTGGAGCGAACGCATCATTCCCAAGGCGTGACATCTTCCAAAAAATCTTTAATGTTATAATAGCCTTTGTCACACAAACGTTTTTTAACTAACTTTTTAAATTTTCCTATAGAACAATTTTGAACGTTTTCTGGGATCCTGTTGTAAAAGCATACTACAATACTGTAGTACATTATTTTGATCTATCTCGAAGGGTTCAGCCAGCGTTTGCGATGTAAGCGCAAAAAAAGTGTTTATTTACGACATCACATTAGAAACCTCTACAATTATCAGTGTTTCTCTACTATATTATATTTGTATTATAAATATAAACCTTGCTCTTGAATCACTCTATCTATTTAAAAAAAACGCATCAAAATCCGTTGCGTAGTTTTAAAGATTTAAGGGATATAGGGACAGAGAAAGCGACTTTAATTTATACTATGTAGTGATGAACTAGCCGAGAACACATCTGTAAACGGCGTTGCTATGTATTTTATGTGATTATGTGAGGAGTAACAGGACGATTATTATAATACTATATTTAATATGTAATATATTCGCAACTGATCTATATTAACAACAATAACAGAATTGAGGTTGCCTTATATAAACAATAGAACAATAATTAGATGTTTCCAAGAGATGCGTCAAGGCAATTAAGCGTTAAGTGTGTTTACGAAAACAGATAAACTTTAACACTATAATGAATGACTTGTACACAGTTTTGACAAGCGTTTATGTGAGGTACGGTCAGCATGCAAATCCCTTGATTAAAAATAACAAATCACGTTGAGGGAATGAAAAATAAATGACAGGTTAAAAATAAATGAAAAATACGTTTAACATTTGTAACACATTTAAAATCAGTGGTATACCTAGAGATTAATAGAGAAAAATGTTACACTGGAGCATGTAGAAAATATTTCTAAAGCGTTGGTTGCCGGACAAATGGTCTCGGCAATGCATACGAGTAACAAGAGATGTCCTCTTCTATTGCTAGTGCCAATATTTATTTATTTATTCCAAAACTGTATACAGTTAACCACTGTTCCAATAGACTTGAGCCAGTTATCAAATGGAGCTCACCTGGTGACTATTATGGCTGTGTAGTGGTGTGGTGTTGTGATTGTGGGTCTCCATTACTAAGGTTTGGAGTGTTCAATATTGGCTACACAGTGTCCCTTTTAAATGCATATTATTATTCACTTATGCGTGTAACGATGCAACGAACTGTACTCAAAGTATCACTATAGTCAACATGCTCCAATAAAAATATTGGGTAGGTTTCCAAGCTACTGCCAGACTCGGAACCATCACTACTGGATATAATTTTTATATTAAAAATACCCACTTGCTCTGTAATATCGAACTGATCCAATCTGGTAGTCATTTCATAAAATAGATATCGATTAGATAGTGCACGTGACGTAACGAAAGTACTGGTGGTAAGTGATGACAAAGGTATAGTAGCCGGCAGCTAACTTTAGGTTTGAGCAAAAATAGTGAGGGAAAGTTATGCACTGTGAGCGTGCTACGTCTGTATTTGCAGTTCCATCCGTGCCGTAGCAGACGCGCAGGAATTGAAACTACGCATAAGAACCTATCGCGTGTGGCGCGCTGCTCTCGCCCCGCGCTCAATACGAAAGAGTCCCTAATAGTGACTTTGCGCATTCAAGGTCAAACCTACGCTTACGTGCCGGTAGCTATACCTTATTCAAGGTCAAGTGAGATTATTAACTATTTTCATTTCATTGATGGGTGTTGAACAGCAGATGGTTATGATGAACCTACACCTTAGCCGCAAGTTCACATTACCGCTCGGCTTCGTATCTAAAATATATGTTTATCCTTATTGATGAACAATTACTGTAAATAGATATCATTCCGCAATGACAATATTTTTATGTTCAATTACAAAATTATTTTCCTCATAAAAATACAATATAGTTGTTTTGTGGTCAGTAGTGTGATGGACCCGAGAGTGACCTAGGGTATCAGTTATCATCGGGACGCCGTGACGAATGTGCCGTCTGTGTGTTGTGCGACTGTTCCGTGACTGAGCTACTGTGTTGTTCCTTGGTGATTTACATTATTTGTAAGTTAATATTATATATAAACTATAAAAGGACTTTGTTGTAAGCTTTCATATTTCGTGTTGTTGTCATATTAAAAAATCTAGTATACATAGGTACTTTAATTATTCAATGTAATGCTATGTAAAAATATTCTGGCGCTCAATAAATTTATTTTATTATCCTGGGGCTATACATTTTTTAGAATAAAAACTCTTGTGTTAATCCAGGTTATTAAGTAACTGTGTTAAACCGTCTTTGTGTGTTTGTCTATATCTATACTCTATACTAATATTATAAAGAGGAAAGATTTGTATTTTTGGATTTTTGTATGTAACGAATAAACATAAAAACTACTGGACCGATTACAAAAATTCTTTCACCATTAGAAAGCTACATTATCCCTGAGTAACATAGGCTATATTTATTACAAGAAAAAAATTAGAGATCCCCAGAAATTCTCACTAAAACCAACACAAGGTGCAAAAAAATTACCCATAAAATATCTTTCATCGCATGCGCTGCGAAAAGTATTGATGATAGAACAAAAAAATGTTTTACAATATTATAGAACGTATCAATATCTACAAAAAACTCCGCGAGACCATATGTCCAACTAATATAGTTATGTCACTATAACTACTTTTTAAAATTTTAAAAGTTGATAAAAATGCCTATCAAAATCAGACCATGTTTTCCATAACTTTGTATTTATTCTTATCCAAATAAATTATTTTGTAATGAAGACTGTTTCAATACCTGTTAATTACTTTTTGAATTATTGAAATCGGATATTCCAGTCAAAAGATATTACGAAATAAAAATATCAAGATAAATAAAAAATAATCCCAGACGGGCCGCCGGCGCGGTGTGGTGTGCCTCGCAGCGCAGCGAGTAACGCGGCAATAGAGGAGCGACAGAATGCGGGAGCCAAACTGTTAAAAAAAAATTATCCACCCGTGCGAAGCCGGGACGGGCCCCTAGTTTATAATATTAGTAGAATCTATTATATTGAAATAGTTTTGTAACATGCTTAACGATTCGCCCTCGCCTAGCTGGGCTAGATTTTTAAATAAGGATAACTTTTCTTCTGATATATCATTGAAATTAAAAGTTTTGATTTTACCTTAACTTTCAATACGAGTGTGAAAACCATACCCAATTTTGTAAAGTAGATTTTGAGTAATACGCGTCAAATGTAGAAAGAAAAAGAAAAGTATTCTTATTAAAGAAATCCTTTTCAGATACTAACTAAAATAACTGACTTAGTTTTCTTTTAGATGTCTAACTTTTTGTACTTAATTGCGAGAGTTGGATTCTTTTACAGTTCAAGTTTTAAACTGACATGATTTAGTTATAAATTTATACACGTTAGTATCTACAAATGAACCTTAAATAAAATGTGAGAATTTAAAGACAAATTGAATGTTCAGGAAGAATGTTAGACTTGTATTTTTATCTCGTTCGTTATCGCGAAACTTTCCTAATGAGAGTTGAGACTTGAGAAGTCTGAAAAGTTCTTACTTAAAACATGATAAATAAGGGTTTTAAAATCTTTTTGTGTACTTCAGATTTTATTTTTTAATTTACCCTCACCGTTTATTTTTACAGATACAACAAAGACTATTTAGATGTATAAGATTTTTACAAATTATTATATTACTAATTTTGACGAAAAAAATTTTAATAACATTTCTAATAATATTAGAAAATTTTTCTTTTTATTATTAAAATTTTTGCTTGGGAAAGCTTGAGAAGTAGTAAAATTTGACACTCTTTAAATAACTTTAATTTTTTATTAAACTTTTCTATCATCACTTGTTAAAAAAATACTTTCATTATCTGTTTTAAATAATTTTGTATTATCTGGGATAGTTATTCGATAGATTAATATTTTCCTTTTTATTAATTTTATAAAAAAAAATAAGGGAATAATGATGTTTCTATCAAACTTGTAAAGTTGTACTACAATTTATTGGCTTTAAAGGTTCTAATGAAATCATTAATATTAAAAATCTACTACTTTTTTAATATTCTACTTTCTATTAAATTCGCGAAATCTGTTGAGTTATAACTTAATATTATAAATGTCAAAGTAACTATGTTTGGCTGTCTGTTAAGCTTTCACGCTTAAACCACCGAACCCATTTTGATAAAATTTGGTACAGAGATAAACTAGAGCTTGGGAAAAGACATAAGTCATGTTTTATCGCGACGAAAAATCTTAGTGGAGTTGTAATAAGGGATAAAGTACATGTAGAGCTGTAACCGTTTATGTCTTTGGGAATGACGCTCTCAACAGTGTTGCTAGGGTTTCGATGTGTATCTTCAACTATAGAGCAAACATTATTATTCATGGGTTTAACACTTATTCATCTCAACGCTCTATAGGTCAATTTATAAGCACTCATTTATCACCTTTTCATACTACTAGGGTGAAATACAATTGAAACTTTCAATGGCTTTATAAATATTTTAATATCAAAGCTTTAAAGCAAAATAATGTAACTTTTTGACGATAAATAGAAATAAAGTCAGTCAGTTTGTCTTAAGCTGCTGTTTGGAAAGCAGTTTTCTGATGAGAAGAACTGGCAACAAACTCAACAGTTGCTCTTTTCAAAATGCCATTGTTTACATCAGTCTGTCTGTGTTCTGTTACAAAGGTATAATCATTCAGCTGAGCATCAACGTCATTTTGAATCCAAGCTTTGTCATCATTCAAGTAATCTTGTACAGAGAGAGAGAGAGATTTTAATCGCTGAAGTGGCAAAACTAATATAGGCGTGGAATCTTATTATAGATGCAAACACTAAGCCCCATAAAACCATTAGTAAATTATATTGAGGTTATTATTGAGTATTCATTAAGTTTCTTAATGGGTTAAGCTAGTTCTTAGGTAAATCGAGCAGTGGAGGTGTATGTTAATGCATTGTAAAAAGGCCGTTTAAACATGTTCACACCATGGCATTTAAAATGGCTAATTTCTTAGTTATAATTTGGTGGTAATGGTATCATTGATTTGAGTTAAAGGTCACTACACTTCCGTAGGAAAGGCATCTGAATATTATTCTGTTGTAATCAGCTTTAAATAAAATAATAATTTATTTTATATAAATACTGCCGCCATTTTGATAATAGTAAATGAATTTAATATACAATATGAAACACGTCTATCAGTCGTTCACCCCGAACTGTATTGACTGTTCACGCTATTGTTAGTTACAAATAAACTAAAACAGGAAATATTTATATTAATATCGGTATATTTCGAATTGTTTTATCCTCTCCATTTTTTAATAAATTAAGTAAACAAAAGTTTTAGTTACAATATTATTAATTGTTAGCAACACCATTTAAAAATTAGTGTTCTCGGGTAGTTCCTTTTACCTATATTATTTCAAGTATACCCACGTGTATGAAATATATATTGTTTAGTGCAATAGATTGGAGTCAGTCTCTCTGGTATTGTCGTGCAGTGTACATGGAAGGTGGAGGTCAACTCAGTGCAGTTCGGGTACCGAAAGAGACCGTTGTCTTGGTCACAAGTCCAAGGCGCTGCCCGGCTTGCATGTGTACAGTAATGCTGTACAGTAATGGGAATCATTCCTCTCTCATTCTATGACTTACAAGATTTGATTACATTATATTTTTACTAGACGACCCGCGCGACTTCGTACGCGTGTAGCTCCGCTCCTATTGGTCTTAGCGTGATGATGTATAGCCTATAGCCTTCTGCGATAAATGGGCTATCTAACACTGAAAGAATTTTTCAAATCGGACCAGTAGATTCTGAGATTATCGCGCTCAAGCAAACAAACTCTTCAGCTTTATATATTAGTATAAAATAAGTGAAGCTGATAATATAAGCGTGCTAAAGGATATATAATGAATATACTAGTGTATAATATATAACATAGTAATATCAGTAGGTGTATAAATAACACTGTGTCATTATATCATCTGTGTCATTGGTTTGTTTGCAATTTAAACGCATTACAATCTGAGAAAAGTTTAAAAATAGACGGACAGAATGGTTATTACACTTTTATTTATTACATATTTTAGTCATTATTAATCGAGATGGTTATTAGCTATGTATTGTGAAGATCTGGTCACCCGTTTGAAGACTATCAGCTCATTGATAACTTGAGAGCTGCCTCACAATATTAATATATTGACAACTAGGGGCCCGTCCCGGCTTCGCACGGGTGGATAATTTTTTTTTAACATTTTGGCTCCCGCATTCTGTCGCTCCCTCTATCGCCGCGTTACTCGCAGCGCTGCGAGGCACACCACACCGCGCCGGCGGCCCGTCTGGGATTATTTTTTGTTTATCTTGATATTTTTATGTCGTAATATCTTTTGACTGGAATGTCCGATTTCAATAATTCAAAAAGTAATTAACAGGTATTGAAACAGTCTTCATTACGAAATAATTTATTTGGATAAGAATTAATACAAAGTTATGGAAAACATGGTCTGATTTTGATAGGCATTTTTATCAACTTTTAAAATGTAAAAAAGTAGTTATAGTGACTTAACTACAATAGTTGGACATATGGTCTCGCGGAGTTTTTTGTAGATATTGATACGTTCTATAATATTGTATAACAGTTTTTTGTTCTATCATCAATACTTTTCGCAGCGCATGCGATGAAAGATATTTTATGGCTAATTTTTTTGCACCTTGTGTTGGTTTTAGTGAGAATTTCTAGGGATCTCTAATTTTTTCTTGTAATAAATATAGCCTATGTTACTCAGGGATAATGTAGCTTTGTAATGGTGAAAGAATTTTTGAAATCGGTCCAGTAGTTTTTATGTTTATTCGTTACATACAAAAATACAAATCTTTCCTCTTTATAATATTAGTATAGATTATAACAATCTTGTAACCATGATAACACTCGCATTGCATAACACACACATTACACTATAAGTATATCTGGGAAATTTAAATGATGAGAAAGAGGAGGAGTGGGGGAATATTGAAGAACACAACAAGGGACGATGATATTGAATGGAATAACCCAGATACTGCTACTGAACTGATAAATAATCAAATATTACGAGAGAAACTTAAGCAGTGCCTTGGACTACACAACACTGCACTTACCACTTTCACTAGATCTACACAGATATCCAATCTTTGAGAGAGTGCGCAAGACTAAGACTGCAGTCCGACTGTCGAGGAGAAAAGAGTCGAGACTGTCAAAATGACGGAAGTCTGCTGTTTTTATATTTTGTTTTCAACAATACTAAAAATCGACTTCTAAAATTTAACATCGATTGTTCTAAATCGATGTCGATGGTATCGATACTTAGTAATTGTTTTAAATTAGTTTCAGTCGAAGGTAATTTAAATTTTTAATTTAATAGTTATTTATGTATACTCCTTGTATGATAGACTTCCAGACAAGACAAATAACCGAGGTAATGTACCAGACAAGCTTTTTAGTTAATAAACATTCTGTTTATTCCTCGCAGTCTCTCTTCTTGGTATCATCCCTTTACGGTCCTTGTTTTATTTTTGCTGTACATTCCTTTTAACGGCTCTAGAAAACATTTCATAACTTCGCGTCTATGTTAATTAGATTATGTCTGCGAATATTTTATTAAGTAAAACTTCATAGAATTTTTAATAAATAAAAATACTTTTATAGAAATGTACATGACATCTATTGTATAAATGACTAGCGGCCCGTCCCGGCTTTCGGTGCCCCCTCTCACGCCTCGTTGCTTGATGCGCTGCGTGGCGCGTCACACCGGCCCGTCAGGGTGAATTTTTTGTTTACCAAATATCAATATATATCTATTTAGTAATATCTTTTGAATGGAATATCCGATTTCAATAATTCAAAAAGTAATCTACAGGTAATGAAACAGCCTTGAATACGAAATAATTTATTTGGATAATAATCAATACAAAAGTATAGATAAGATGGTCTGTTTTTGATAGACATTTTTATCAACTTTTAAAATGTAAAAAAGTAGTTATAGTGACCTAACTACAATAGTTGGACATATGGTCTCGCGGAGTTTTTTGTAGATATTGACACGTTCTATAATATTGTAGAACATTTTTTGTTCTATCAATAATACTTTCCGCAGCGCATGCGATGAAAGATATTTTATGACTAATTTTTTTGCACCTTGGGTTGGTTTAAGTGAGAATTTCTGAGGACCTCTAATATTTTCCAGTAATAAATATAGCTTATATTAGTCATGGATAATGTAGCTTTCTAACAGCAAAAGATTTTTTGAAATCGGTCCAGTAGTTTTTAAGTTTATTCGTTACATATAAAAATCCAAAAATACAAATCTTTCCTCTTTATAATATTAGTATAGAAAACTAATCGCCTCTATGTATATAAGCGCGACTGCACGATATCGGATAATTCTTTTTTTGTTGTATTAGTTATTGCGAGGACAAGGTTTGTTGCTTAAAAAGTGAGTGAGACAGAAGACAGAGAGATGGTGGTTTCAACTGCAAATCAGTGACATACTAGATACGCGTTATAAAATAGAAACACAATGAGAATAATGGGCAATTAGTATATTCATTAATACTTGCGGGTTGCGGGGTACGAATAAATAAATGAGTGAGTGAGTGAATGGTTTGAATAGCAAATCGAGCGTGGGTCGGCTAGTTGAACACAAAAAAACAAGCAATATCCTATAATGGTAAAGTTTTTTTAGTGATATAACTATATAGTGTATGGCCATAAATATAATGTTTTTCAATGTCAATGAATAACATGATTAATGCAGAGTAAAGAGGTCTAGCTGTATAGGCGAGAGTTTTTTTTTAATAAAATAAACAGCTTTTGAAGGCAGCTCCTGGGTCTCAAGCCCCAGACTCTATGTTTCCTGACTAAAATAGAGCTTATAAGCTGTAGAAATAGTAGGTATGAATAACATGTAAACGATAATAATAGCATGCACGTTAGATAGGAAGCTAAGTTGTGCTTGGGGCTTGTGGCACAGCACCACTACTAGTCAATCTGCCGCGAGTCTATCGGAACAGCGCTTAAAAGTTCTCGAGTCAAGTAAATTGCTAACATTAGTAACAAGTTTTAACCTGAACAAAGAAAGGAATGTACTGTAATGTATCTCCCTTATCATTTAGCGATAATAGTGTCCAGAGCAACGCGAATACAAACGTTTTAAAACCATAACAAGTTGTTTAAAAAAGAACTTTATTATATTTGCACAAAGTACAGATTCTTTTGATTTGAATTTTCGATATATTGGTTATATTGAAACTAGAGGTCAAAGAACACAGCTGATTAGAGCTACAGAGAGTACTTAGAATGAAATAAGTTTTGAAATATTTTGAAAGTTATTAATGTTGTTTATTTTAGGTATAAACAATAAATATGCTCACATAGGAGCAGAGCATCATCGAAATTATTGCAAAAGCGGAAAAAATTTATTCCTTTTGCTTCGCTTCGCTGTAGAATTGTATTGAAGGTGTCTACGCCACACTCTCACTAAATCTCTCTACTCTCTGTATCCCTCTCTTTATCTTAAGAGACGCAGAAGAAGGGTCGGCTAGTACAATAGTCCAGATAGATCTAACCTAGTTTGTCAAATGATCACTGAAGATTGTCTTATGTAGTACAAATGATCACTAAAGATTGTCTTATGTAGTACAAATGATCACTGAAGATTGTCTTATGTAGTACAAATGATCACTGAAGATTGTCTTATGTAGTACAAATGATCACTGAAGATTGTCTTATGCAGTACAAATGATCACTGAAGATTGTCTTATGTAGTACAAATGATCACTGAAGATTGTCTTATGCAGTACAAATGATCACTGAAGATTGTCTTATGCAGTACAAATGATCACTGAAGATTGTCTTATGCAGTACAAATGATCACTGAAGATTGTCTTATGCAGTACAAATGATCACTGAAGATTGTCTTATGCAGTACAAATGATCACTGAAGATTGTCTTATGTAGTACAAATGATCACTGAAGATTGTCTTATGCAGTACAAATGATCACTGAAGATTGTCTTATGTAGTACAAATGATCACTGAAGATTGTCTTATGTAGTACAAATGATCACTGAAGATTGTCTTATGCAGTACAAATGATCACTGAAGATTGTCTTATGTAGTACAAATGATCACTGAAGATTGTCTTATATAGTACAAATGATCACTGAACATTGTCTTATGCAGTACAAATGATCACTGAAGATTGTCTTATGTAGTACAAATGATCACTGAAGATTGTCTTATGCAGTACAAATGATCACTGAAGATTGTCTTATGTAGTACAAATGATCACTGAAGATTGTCTTATGTAGTACAAATGATCACTGAAGATTGTCTTATGCAGTACAAATGATCACTGAAGATTGTCTTATGTAGTACAAATGATCACTGAAGATTGTCTTATGTAGTGCAAATGATTACTGAAGATTGTCTTATGTAGTACAAATGATCACTGAAGATTGTCTTATGCAGTACAAATGATCACTGAAGATTGTCTTATGTAGTACAAATGATCACTGAAGATTGTCTTATGCAGTACAAATGATCACTGAAGATTGTCTTATGTAGTACAAATGATCACTGAAGATTGTCTTATGTAGTACAAATGATCACTGAAGATTGTCTTATGCAGTACAAATGATCACTGAAGATTGTCTTATGCAGTACAAATGATCACTGAAGATTGTCTTATGTAGTACAAATGATCACTGAAGATTGTCTTATGTAGTACAAATGATCACTGAAGATTGTCTTATGTAGTACAAATGATCACTGAAGATTGTCTTATGTAGTACAAGTGGTCTTCGAACAGTGGTCGGTGTCGTCATGTCAAAGATCTTAAACCTAGCCCTGGGTCTCAAACACCGATACTGCAATACTTTATTACTTTCGCTGAATAACCCAGCACCCCCTTGGTGGTAGAGGATCTGTTTCCCCACTGGCTTGCGACCACCAGCATGCGAATCCGGCCGCAAAGTGTCATAGACGCGTTCCAGTCGAGCCGCATGTGGGCCAGACTTACCCCCTCCCTCTGCCATCTTATTAATGCTGTGGATCTAGTGTTTGTTATTAGTTTTATGTCTATACTACATTTAAGTACAAAAAAATTACTATTCAATGTCAATAATATTATAGTATCCTGCAGCTCTGAAACAAACAACTATAGGTCTCAGAAAAAATAGTGGGGGAAAGTCGCGCATTGTGAGCGTGCTCCATGCCTGTATTGGCAGTTCCATCCGTGACGTAACAGACGCGCGGGAACTGGAACGTCACATAAGAACCAATAGCATGTGACACGCTGCTCTCGCCCCGTGCTCCCCGCTAAAAAAGCCCTAATAGTAAATTCTGCGCATTCAAGGTCAAACCTATACTTACTAGTCGGTAGCTATACTCGCCCGTATTCTTTAATTGTGTAATAACAACAATGTGTTTGAATCACAATGTCAGGTAGATTTTTATTATTATAATCGCTGTACAATAGTAGTTATTACTAGAAATAAATAAATTTTATATTGGTGTCATCATCACGACCCTTCAATTGCCCACTGCTGAGCCGGGTCTCCTCTTCAGAATGAGGAGGGTATTAGGCCATAGCCCACCACGCTGGCCCAGTGCGGGTTGGCAGACTTCACTCACCTTTGAGAACTTTTTGGAAACTCTTCGGAGTGCAGGTTTCCTCAGGACGTTTTCCTTCACCGTGAAAGCAAGTGATATTTAATTGCTTAAAGCACACAAAACTCAGAGTCAGAGGTGTGTGCCCAGCATGGAACCTCGGACCCTTGAAGTCTCAACCACTGGGCCATCACTACTTATATTGGTGTAAAACCTGTTAAATAAAAAGAGTATTTTGAATTGCGTATACGCTTCGCAGTAGATTCTTTTAGGGTTTTGTAACAAAAGTTGAAGAAATAGATAAAGTGAAAAATCCTTTTAAGCCTACATCTTCAACCTTATCATTTTCGTACACTCACCGGACAAAAATATGTAGTATTCGCCCCCAAAAGGGCGCGTTATCTCAGCCTTGACCCTACGCGTTATCATAAAAAGTTCACTACGGTTTTTTCGTCCTGCGCCACAGATAAATACACGGATTCCTTTTTAAATAAAAATAATATTTCTTGATTAAAAAACCTTATCTATTAAACAGTCGTAGTTGTTAAAGAACTAGATATACAGTCCCATACAAAATTACTCTCACTCTTGAAATAATAATAATTATAATACTGATATAACTATTACCAAAATATCTATAAAATATATGAAACAACCTGATTTTTGATCTTACAAGTATGATTTTTTTGGATTTTTATACGATCACTATGATGTGTTCATTATCGAGGTACAAAATTGTAACTTTAATGGCCACCAAGATGTTCAGATGGATGGGCATTTGGTTGGCTTATTTTTGACACTAATTGTGTATCAAGTTTAGTTAGTATAACTAAAATATTTTGAGCTAAAATTTGAACAGCATTTTTCTCCCTGTTCTTTTGTAAACTGAGTGTTAAGTGAATTATAACACATTATAACCATCTCCACAAAGTTCACTCGCTCGTTAAATGTTCTAGATAATAATATAACAGATTAATGTTAATTTCAACCCCAAATTAGTTGTCTTTGCGAAGCCCAAAACTCCAAAATTGTACAACAAACTATTTGGTCCAGAACTTTAAGGAAACTTACACCAAAGTCAAACAAAGTTCGAGTTTGTTGCTTTACGTAACGGCTGCTAATCATCTCCTCAAAGCAATGTTCTAAAAGAACAATATTAATGATTATGCAATACAAATAAACTCTCACATGATACCTTACATCGTAATATACATTAAAAAATAATCTGCGCCACAAAATATATCCTAAAAGCAAAACTAATAAAAAATATTAAAAGTACTAACCACTGGCTGTGACGTCACAATCTATAATAACGGTGAATTATTATAGAAATATTATGCTCTGACACTTATAAATATTTTAGATTTTACGACTATTACACCATGGAACTGGATAATGTATTGTGTATTATGACGTCACAGTGTTGCACAAAAAGTACGTGATTTAAATACAAATTCGAATAAATCAAATGAACTGTATAATAACTATTTAAGTTAATTTTTATCTCAGTTTAATAATAGCTTTTAAGAAAAAACTTTTTAATAAAAATATTAAATCTTACAGGAGCAGCTAAACGAGTCACATCTTTGAGTAAATGATTATTATGGCTGATTCCCTGCCGTTCTAACTCAAAAGTTATTGCATCAAGATCAGGGAAATTTCTATTTAAATCCACAGAGTTGTTGTTATTACGTCCAATAAGATAGTCTTGACCTCCCTAAAAAAGTCACAATTTAAATTAAAAATTGTAGAAAATTAATTTAGTAACAAAAATACTTTCTATGTATATACTTACTGTATCTGTAGATAATTGCCAACCGTCAGGATTCATAGATGGCAGCAAATGTATGCGAGTGTTATGAATTAAATTTCTAATTTTGTGATTGTGCTTATTATACTCATCACAAAGATAATGTGCAAGTCCCAATAATAATTCTCTACCCAAAACTTCATTTCCATGAATATTGCCAACATATTTTACTTCTGGTTTATCTATTAAGAAATCACACATCAAATTAATAATCTTGGCCTAAAAAATTGGTTGCCTGTAAAGTCGGTATACGGGCGAAAGTTTTACGTGACAACGACTTTGAGTGGTAAAATAATTTTAATGTGAATATTCATTCGTATAGTAGGAAGAAGGATGAAATAATAGTAACAATTTAAAACATTTATTTATACAAAGAATTATATTTAAAACATTAATTTATACAAAGAATCTCGCACTGAATTTCATATTAACAAAATTTTATTTTTATGTCTGTCTCTCTCGCTCTTAGGCGGGCTAACCATGCCCGAGTGGAAGGGACGCGTGCCTCTCACTCGCTCTCATTGTGAGCGCATAACGTGAGCGGAGCGTAACGCAGTTTCTTGAAGTGTCACCAGGCAAACCAATTTATAAGACGTTGTCACGTCAAAACTTTAAACTTATATTCAGTGATTGGGCAATTGTAGGGATATTTAGAAGTAGAGAAAAAGTATATGAGCTTTATGGAGAGAAGCAATTTAATCATTATCCTAAGTTTTTACAATAAATTAAAAAAAGTTCCAAGACTTTTAGAACTGTTTGTACCCAGGCAAAGGTTATATAAATATTGAATTGAATCAGACGTTACTTTGCGGAAATTCATGGTTTAAAAGGAATCAAAATGTTACCTTGCTATAAACCGCAGCAATCTGAACTACCAGACTCGTATGGTACAACCCAGAAGAGCACCCTTCCCACATAAAAGTGAGACGCGCGAACCCGAACCAAGACACACCACACAAGTAGATCGCGATCGACAATCGACTTAGCATGTGACGCTTGTAGAGTCAACACGTTCTGAAGATGCTTCGGTTACGGAGCGAAACGTACGTCGATTGTCGATAGAAACTTTATCTTATCTGGAAAGACACCTTGTTCTGTACAAAGATTTATAATATGGCTTAATGTAGGCGATGTTATATCAGACACATATTTGACGACTTTTATATTGATTTTATCATATTTGTATTTCGTAAATATTTAATAATATTATTTATTTGTATTGTTGAAGTAGGCTTCTTAAAAATAGAATTGTATTTATTCCAAGTGACATTCGTTTTTATTTTATTTATAGTCCTATGATTCCTATTTAAGAAATATTTATTAAAGACTTTCGCTATATAGTAGGGGAGGCCATGATGCTAAATGGGGATTTACTCGAGCGTCTTAGGGACATATAACATTTTGTAGATTAGATGATAGTGAGAATAAAAGGTTATTTTTCCCATTTTAATGTTCCGAAAAACATCTACAGCTTTTCAAAAATTGTAAAATTAAAAAATTACATGAAGATAATTAGCCAGATTTCAGATATTGTTTGTTAAGATGGTCCGACTTACCACTGATATGACGGTATGTTCATCTACCGACTTGAGTTGTGGGGGTGGCCATCTAGAAGAGTAGAAAAAAATGTATTCAAGCGCCGTCAGATATTCAGAGGGGATATTAAGTGATACATACATACATAAAATGACATGAATGCGTTGTTTTGTGATTATCTGTGATGATGTTATGACGTCGGAAAGCGGTGTGGTGATGGTACGAGCTCGTCCGCGGTCCGCCACGCCCAAATCGTCAGATTTTCAAAATACACGCATTCTATCATGCAATTAACCCACCTTACCTTAATCAGACGCGCTCGAGTAAATCCAAAAAATTCCCTCTTGGGCTCCCATACTAATATCCTCAGGATGTCTAATTATCGAATTGTCTTTATTAATTTGAATAATTTTGTTATCAGTTGGTTTAGTTTTGCTATGATTTATAATATTCCAAGTCGCATTCAATTTATTTTTTGAAGTTTTAATTTTATAATCATTATGCGCTTTTTGAGTTAATTTAATAATCTTTTTTTATCTAGTTGAGTATGATTTAAATGTATGTTTGTTTCTTTGTGATTTGAGCTTATTTTAATTTTTATGTTTTGGAAGCATAAATTGTAAAAAAGTAAGAATAGCTCATAGAATCTATTAAATGCTTCATTTGCTTCTTTTACTTCATAAACTTCCAAAAATGTTAGGCTATTTAAACAATCTCTAAATTTAACTTTGTTTTCCTTGCTTAAATCACGTCTTATAATGTACCAGTGTTCCAAGCGACTAAATTTTTTCACAGCAAAATCAAATATTTGAGCTGTATGATCCGATAATGCAAGTTCTTCTATATTACAATTAAAGCTACGGTTATTACTTATGATATTATCAATACAAGTACCACTGGATAATCGTGTTGGTTTCATTAATGATAACTTAAGATTAAAACTACTCAGTGTGTCTTTGAAATTTTGCGTAACGCTATCGTTTTTAATTGAATTTCTAAAATCTAATTAAATTAAACTATTTTGAGTTTCTAATTCATTACTTTAAAATCATTTTGTAAATTTAAAAATATTGATGTAAATATTAAATAAGATAAGAAATAAATAGCCCTTTGACAATCACAGGGAATTATAACAAAGTAAATATAGTGATCCTTATGTATTTTTGCGATTTATTTCAACTGCTATTACTAATTTGGGGTTAAGATACTTGTGTCGTTAAGCTATATAAAATTAATAGCAACATTATTTAATATAATTTTTTTTTTGTTTCAGGTAGTTAAAATCCTTCTATAAAATTATGTCAGTGTCGTGAAAAGTGAATAGTAGTCAAAATGACGTTGTGGTATCCATTCAGTGTGACTGTAATATTGATTGTTTTTGTGTGTGTAACTCCTTCAACCTCAGCGGAGGGAAGAGAGGAACCGCACAAGTATACGATAGAAGAACTGCTATCAACTATTTTTGAAAATAAGCAGTCTGATGATCTTGGAATGGATCCTTGTAAAGCTGGTGAGTAATTCTTTTATTTTATTCATATTTTAAAAAGAGGTAGTTAAAGAATCGAATCTTTTTATAATCTCTGTACCGACCTGTGTCTCATATCGGCAGTTTGACTAATGATTTTGTCATGTAAAGTTTATCATCTAACATAGTGTTCATGCAAGAGAGTGTTGAGAATCGATCTATCATAATTGTATTATACTATTATAGCAGGACAAAATAATAATTAGGAATTGATGTCTCTCTCTCTCTCTCTCTCTCTCTCTCTCTCTCTCTCTCTCTTTATATCTCCGGTTTTTCATTACTTTTTTTGTATAATACACATTACCTATATAATATTTCGGTGCATAAGTTAGTCTGAGGTTAACCTAAACTTAGGTTTAAACAGAGAAGCTGGCTAGTGGCGGCAAGTGTTGCAATTGGAGAGGTCTTAAAACCTACACCTTGGTCGTACATCCATGCTTAGGTTCCTGTCATAATTGTAGAGATTACCCAATAGTCCATTCAACATCACCACTCTTAATGTTTTCAATATACCCCTCTCCAACTAATATAGAAATTCGTATAAATAAGTTTAAAACACGTTAATTTAGTCCAATTTTATTTCATTTCTGTTTAATTTACAAAATTCAGTGGTCCGTTAGAAGAGAGTTGCACAGTTCGCAAACTGTCACAATACATGTAAAAACTTTTTAAATTTCGGGGTATTCCGGATGAGTTCTGTTTTTCAGTATATTCTGTGTCTTAATAGTATATCCCACAAAATAACCTTTTTTCCAACCAAGCAAGACGTAGGCTTTCAGAGAGTTAAAACACTATTTTGTCCTCAATATAGATGATATTTTGTTGTTACCTGAAATTCAGATACTACACCAGAATACATAAATTTTTGTTGTTTTATTAAGACACTAGATATTACGTGGAGTCTGGACAAACTTACCTTAAACATAAGGTGGTCGTATAATGAATTTTCATACAATTTTACGAAATACTGATTTCACATTACTAATTTTTTTTTGTATTTAATAGAGAAAAAAAAAACATTTTATGAATATATTTGAATCCACCATGATTTTATGATAATAAACTAATAATGACCTCTAAATGGCGGCGCTTGCCCCCCCCCCCCTCCCCCTCCCCCCTCATTCTTTGATCCTTTAGCTATCCTGTGGTATACCTAATTGAATTTTGGATGGAAATGATAGATATGTAGTTGCAACACCAAACTGTATCCCACGATTCCGTTATGGTTCTTTTTTTTATTTGATTTTTAAAGACGTAGGTAGTTAAAGAAGTAGTTTCTTCTCAAAATTGACAGAATGCATTATTTTATAATGTAAAATATTGTTTGTAATTAATTTCAATAATAATTAAATAATATTACCAGCCAGCTTATCCAGCCAGGCGCAAACAGTAATATTGCTTCAAAAGTAATGTTTTAATATTAAAGTATATTAAAACATTATAAAATTATGATAGTAACTTCCTTAAACAATCTCTTATCGCAGAGAATTTCAATGAAAGCAGCGGGGGTGGGGGGTGGGGATCGGGGATTGGTTTTTATCGCCGGTTGATTTCAGTTTTAGTGCTCTTAAACGCGGCGGTGGAATTTAATATATTGCCAGTTTTGCAAGACTTAGATATTATTTTTTATCACAGCTATTTTTAATAGAGTTATTTCTTTTATGATAATTCTTTAACGAAAATTAGTTGGCATACGAGTACCCAAACAGTACTTGGGGCTAGGGATCCTACTAATAGTTTAAAACCTCCGTTTTTATTGTACACTAGCCGACCTGCGCGACTTTGTTCGCGTGTTGCTCCGCTCCTATGGGTCGTAGCGAGATGTTTAATAGCTCAAGTTACTCCTTGTTACATCAGCTTTCTGCCAGTGAATATCCCATCAAAATCTGTCTAGCCATTTCAGAGATTTAGCCGGTTTTATTTATTTGTATGGATTAACGCTTCCAGACTGCCTAACAAAAGTATCAAGTATGAATTCTGCTTTCGATTGTGCAAGATTAAAAAGAAATAGTCTATAAAGAGTTAGTTAGTTAGGTTAGTTTTAATCAGACAACAACACACAATAAAATTATTAATTTTCTTCTATTGGTATTTGCCACAAACTGATTTATCTCGTTCAAATTAAAGTAAATGAGTTAAAATAGATCTTTTCTCCTAAATCACACCACACAATGATGGACAGCAGCAATTACCAAATTTTATCACCAGTTAACGTTTGCTCGTAAATTGAAAACGGCACTCCATAAGCTTTTAAAGTCATAGGTTCCCAAACTTATTTGACACTTAGGCCACAAAGCATGTTATGCGCTTGTAGATAATTCCTTTCTTATATTCTTTTAGCAGATATGTCCAAATATAATTAACTCATAGACCACTCCTTACATTACATACAGGCCGTAGATCACTTTCTGCCTCTCGTCGACCCCTAATTCGTTTTTTCTTTTAAGAGGAGCCTGAAGTAAATTTTCATTGAATTTGTGGATCGTTACTGGTTGTATATAGACCACTTTGGTGATCACTGATCTAGAGACTGTTGCAAAATAATTTTTTTATAGTATTCTGAAATTATATGAACTGAAATACTAACATTAACTTCCGTAGACACAGGGGGTTGACCACATTGTTGGGCATTTTGGCCCTGAGCGTGCAAGCAGTAAGGATAAAATAAATATGTAAAATTGTTAGGGCTACTAACAGGATATTAAAAAAATAATATACCTTAGTACCCAGCAGTTTCAAAAAAATATAGAATTTTTTATAACCTTACTTTTGAACGATAAAAATCTAAGTAATTGACTTTTCTTTATTAATCTGTTATATAATGTAATAGATATATTAGTTAGGAATAAGATAGTAGCTTAAATGAATTAAACCATCTCAGAAACTAGATACCAATGACAAAATAGAATAAACTATTAATTACTGTCCGCTAAGTGTTAACTCAGTCAGTGATCCGTCGCAAACATCCTCCATCTTGTTTATTTAATTAAAATAAAATACACGCAATACATATTTAAACATTAAAAATAAATAGATAATTCTTAAAAAATAAATAGTTGGTTAATTTACATAAAAAAAGCTATAAAGTTCAATCAAAATGAAAGCGAAATGAAATGTGATTTGGACAATTGAAAAAACAAATAGCCGTCACTGCTCCATAGATTAAATAAGATAATGTATCGACTTAAGAATCGATTCCAAATAAATCGATTGCTTTTTTATAATATTTAACTTAATGCAATTATTATGGTTGATAATATTGCTTGTTTATTTATATTATATTTACTTAAAATAATGTTTATTATTAGCATATATTTTTTCCATTTATTAAATAATTATTATTTTATTTAAATCTCTTTCTTAAAAAAAAAAGAATATGGATCACATACTAGTACCAACTAAACTAAATACATGTCCAATATCCGGCATTTGAACCCTCGACTTATATATCGTTAATCTAACACCTGAACCACTGACCTACTGACGCTTAATTAATAATTCTCATAGGCCTCAATTTTTTTTTATTACTTGCACCTCGTCATCGATCGTAAGGGGTTGATATAGACCACTTTGAGAATCACTGTTTAAAAGTCAATAACGTTGTGCTCATCAATCCGAACGTAAACTGGACAAACGGACAATGCTTTCATACCAGAACCGTAAAAGGCATTTGTTTTCATTGAGCTTCCTTTCAAAAGATTAATACGTCAGTTTGAAATACCATAAATATTCCTCTTGTCATCCTCTCTGTCTATTGGTGAAAGCCGCATTAAAATCTGTCGTGTAGTTTAAAAGATCTAAGCGTACAGACAACAGAAGCGACATTACATTGCCATTAAAACTTGTAATTTGTTTTTTTTTTAATCTATGGTTTTAAAGGACTTGTTCAACATACAAAGCGAACATGTCATCGATATAATGGCACTTAATCTACACATACAACAAGGATGATTTGTTTTCTGCATCAAACGAACCAATATACATATATATGTCGGAGGTGTAAGTTAGGTTTAGGTTAGGTTAGCCTTATGTTAGGTTAGGTTAACGTTAGTCTAGTCTTAGGTTTAGATGGTGAAACTAAGCAGTGGAGGCGAGTGTTGTGATCTCTTAAAGGACGTCCGTCGTGTTTTTTTTACAATATTTGTCTATCTGTCTGTTTGTTCAGGCTAATGTCTGAAATGGTTTGACCGATTTTGACGGGACTTTCACTGGCAGATAGCTTATGTTACAAGGAATAACTTAGGCTTTTAAACATCTCGCTACGACCCATAGGAGCGGAGCAACAAGCGAACGAAGTCACGCGGGTCGGCTAGTTACTCATAAGAATAGATTATGCTTGTCAAACCGCCTTAGCTTCGCTGGCAAAACGTTTACAAATGAAGCTGTGATCATTATATCCTATTTAGTCCAGAAGTTTCAATAGTAAACATGAATAGACAGACAGACAAAAGAAAATTAAAAAAATATTTGGCTTCTTTTGATGTTAAAAAGATTCCTTATTAAGTATTCATAAATATCTTCTACGTACAGACATACACATTACATCGTTATTATATGTATAGATATTATATTATAGATTTAGTTTTACGCCATTTAACCCATAAATGTAAATGTAAGTATGACAAAGGCTTTTATAGATAATAGATAGAACATGGACGCGACGCGTTGAACGTCGTTAACACCTGCAGCTTTCTCAATATGAATTAAAAATATGCATTACATTTTCTTTGTGAATATCATGTTTGACGGTAATAATGGATCCCTGCTAAGTTGCATTGTGAATTTGGATTGCGTTTGAACTACAAAACCTGCATAATTGTTAAACTTCCGTGACATTGATCAAAATAATTTTTGATAAGATACAATAATAACTCAACTATATCTCTATATTTTACATTTTAATTTTTAACATCAACTGACTAATTCCCAAAGACAAACGGTCACACTTCATCCCCTATCTCAACCCCTTCAAGCCTTTTGTTCGCGACGAACTTATTATATATACGTCGAAGAATAATGGTGGCAACACACTAATGTCACAAATTAATAGAAGGTACAGTGTCAATGTCAAACGGGTGATTGTCCGTACCATCGACAACTGACACAAACTTAGATAGTATTTGTTAGTCTGTTCCGTAAGTCAATTCAGTCAATATAAATCACTTTTATCTCAGTTGGCGAAGGCGCAACACGTACGTACTGACAGGCTAATACCGGCAACATGGCGGGCGGCGGACAGAGATAAGCCCAAGAAATCAAATCCAAATGAATCCGCGAGAAACATAAACCTAACCTCACACAAGACGTGGCAACTGCCAGCACTAACACTATCCAGAGACTACTTCACTCCTTGAGATACCGCTCAAGACTAAGACTACACGAGACTGTCTAAATGACGGAATTCGATTATTCGATAATCGTTTACTATTCTCCGACAATCAACAAAAAATTTTATATAGCATAACAGACAGATTTACTTTCATATTTATAATATTAGTTGGAATTATTTTAGAAGAAAAATACAAATGACAGAATATGGGTGGATGACGTAAAGAAGTAAAGACAGTATTTAGGGTTTGTTACTCTACGTTGTTGCAGAAGGATTTCCCAATATTTTTACAAATAGTTTTGGTAAGAGTTGAATCAGAATCGATATTAATATTCATCTAAATGACTTGCACAATCGTTGTTTCTGAGTAAGTACACTATTAGCAAGCTTTTAGTGAAACCAAATACAGTCAGGAAAAGCTCTATATAAATAAAAATAATATCCAAACATTTTACATTTCAAAATGGAAACAATTTCGCCCTAAACCATCAAGGTGTAACGTTCCAGCGTTTTTTCATTTCACAAGTGTACGCACACTTCAAATAAATCCCGGGCCGGTTACGTTTAAAAATGGCGGACGTTACTCGACCCTACTTTTGTACATGAGATGACTGTTTAGCATTTTTTTCTTAGTGAATACATTTCATGAATACACACTGCTTCATAGGAAACACTCTTAAGATTTATATTACGTGACTTGTTACTTCTCTTTTTTATTATCTTGAAATACTATTTTCCATTCATTATATTATGTTACTAACCAATCCACGCGACTTCGTTCTCGTAGATTGCCTTTAAGATTCCTCGATAAATGGACTATCTAATACTAAGATAATGTTTTAATTTTAACCAATAGTTTCTGAGAATAGCGCCTTCAAACAAACAAACTTTTCAGCTTCATAATATAAGCATTCTTAGCAACATTATAGACTTTCATTAGAGAGTAGCTTTTATAGTTTCTGAGACATTTGTTTAAGTCATTTCATATAGTTAACATCGACTAAAGTGCAAGTAATGTATAATACGATGGTTCACGTGAATTTATTTTATCGTCAATTGTAATTAGATTTAAAACAGCGTAGCAAGCTCGGACAGTAGAGGCAAGCGTCCCAAATTTTATGATTCTAATGCTAGGGGAAGTAGGTTTTGATTGCGTTGACTTAGAACTTTGATTTTTATTCCACCAAGGGACAGCAAAGCTGCAACTAATTTCATCTTATCTTACACAGCTTACACAGATAGACGGACAGCGAAGTGATCCTTTTATCATATTGAGATACAGAACGAACGAAACGTACTGTAGCTTCTCCAATCTCCAGTAATAAAGAATGACGGGTACTAGAACTAGTCTAGCTTGTCGCTACGCATGTCATTCACGGCATAAGCATGTAATGGCTGATATGTGATTACCTGAGTTTACCTGAGAATAGCGCCTTCAAACAAACAAACTTTTCAGCTTTACAATATTTGGCATTCTTAGCAACATTCTAGACTTTCATTAGAGAGTAGCTTCTGTAGTTTCTGAGACATTTGTTTAAGTGATTTCATATAGTTAACATCGTCTAAAGTGCAAGTAATGTATAATGCGACAGTGCTAGGTCCTCCTATAGAGGTTCACGTGAATTTATTTTATCGTCAATTGTAATTAGATGTTAAACAGCTTCTCCATTCTCCAGTAATAAAGAATGATGGGTACTAGAACTAGTCTAGCTTGTCGCTACGCATGTCATTCACGGAATGAGCATGTGATGGCTGATATGTGATTACATCTGCGTTTCCGACTTTATTACATTTTCTACTGCCGACTTTTTCAACGAAACGAGGCTTTGCTGCTCGTGTTTTTCAGTAGAAATTTCATTTCAATTCTTTTCATGTACAAGATCCTAAACAGAAACTAGAACCTTTGTTTTTATGTTTTTAGTTAATATTTCATCTGTTTACTATTATACAAAACTAGACTGCTCGCGGTTTCGTCTATGCAAGAATCGGCATAGCGTCTAGTATAGTCGAGACACACACTCATTGACCCACAATCCCTAAATAAACTCACTCACTCTGTCAATCACTATGCTTTTCTCGGGATAAAAATCATCCTATGTGATATTCAAGATCCTTAAAGTATATTTATGCTATTGCTATAGATATAGAGAAAGTTATGATACCCATTACTGTACCGCAATACGTACATACATGCAATTTTGACTGAGGCGAGCGGTGCCTGGGGCTTGAGACCCAGGAGCAGGTTGAAAGAGATAATAGATAATAAAGTAAACTTACGTGGACCTCGAGAAGGGTGACCTTAATAATGACACTATAACACTAACTTCATGTTCACTGCACGAAAAGACCAGAGAGACTGAGACTAATCTATCGTACTAAAGGTTATATATTGTCTTCACGTCGTATGTCTACCCGCTACTACTACTTTATAAACAGTGTTGCTAACCTAATGTTAAAAATAAAAATGTTGATTACATTTGGAATGCCAAAGAGTTTGTTTTTTTGCTTGAACGCACTAATCTCAGGAACTACTGGTCCAATTAAAAAAATTCTTTTAGTGTTTGATAGCCCATTTATCGAGGAAGGCTATAGGCTATATATCATCACGCTAAGACCAATAGGAGCGGAGCTACACGTGAACAAAGTTGCGCGGGTCCACTAGTCTAAACATAAAACATATAAACTTTCACATTTATAACATTGTTTATCGAAAAGTAGATAAATTAAAATAGAATATAAAATTACTGTCTGGATATTATTATAATTACTTTTAGAGTGTTATAGTTTTATCATCATAAATTACAAGGCAAGAATTTATTTGAATAATTAACACGTAGAATTAAACATTATTCTCATTAAAATACCTAATATAAATAAAAAAATCATAATATAGTTTCATCACGATGCAATAAACTCAAAAACCCTCTTCTTTACTGGTCTTAAATATTTCTTATTTCATCCAAACCAAATTTTACAATACCACGTATTTTTTCTATTTAATGAATAATTTTACAGTATACTTTATGTGTCCATAAACATACTGTACCAATTGTAACCAGAAACGTCGTAAAATATTATAACCCACCCAGGTTCAGGCAATATAAGTGATAGCTCCTTGAAAATCTCCGTCATAGTATGTTGACAATAAAATTATACAATTTATATTTGCCTTATTAATATTAGTTATATATGTCCGCAACATTCTATATGAAAGACTTTTACAAAATATTATTTACAAGTTGGATTTCTAACAATCTGGGAATACAAGAAATAGTTCCGAAGGTAGTATACATTTATAATATTATGATTGTTGAAATTTATAATATTACTAGTGGACCCTCATATCATCAAAAATAAGCAAAGCAAGGTTTACGTCATATTTGATCACCCTCATCATCACTACATAGTATAAAACAAAGTCGCTTCCCGCTGTCTGTCTGTCCCTACGTATGCTTAGATCTTTAAACTAAGCAACGGTTTTTGATTTGTTTTTTTTTTAACAGATAGAGTGATTCAAGAGGAAGGTTTATATGTATAATACAAGCATAATATAGTAGAGAAACACTGATAATTTTAGAGGTTTTTAATGTAATGTCGTAAATAAACGCATTTTTTTGCGCTTACATTGCAAACGCTGGCTGAACCCTACGAGATAGATCAAAATAATGTACTACAGTATTGTACACCTTGACAAAGTCTACAAAAAAGTCTGCGATGGTATATGTCTATCTATAAGGGATAACTCACAATAACCATTTTTTATCCTTTACTTTTTACGAGAAATAATGGCTTATTTACGAAGTGATTTTAAACAATACAGCATTGCTCCTTATCCAATTAGGTACCTTAAATACATTGTGCGCTTTATATAGATCAATACGGCCCTTTACAGCATGAAATTTAAATGAATATTTTTGAAGATATTACAGATTTAATGCAGGGACATAGCGGTTACGGCTAAATACATGTGTTAAATTGTAGTCGACTAGTAACCTATATATTATTAACATAAAATTTAGTTTATTAAATGTTTATGCAAATGTAAAAAAAATATTATGTAATTGGATAACATTAATTCCATTTAATTCGTTACGTTATAGTTATGGTAAAAAAAAGGTAATGGTATAATTTCTCACGAGGCACATTCATCATACTGAAGGGCACTAATTACTAACCTCACAATAAAAGTAATATAGGTTACCTTTTATATGTGATACTAGTATCCTGCCCTCTCTTCTGTCGTTTGAAGACTATCAGCTCATTGCTAACTCTTGTAACCATGGTAACCCACTCACATTGCTTACACTGAGTAGAGATGAAACGGTAATTCTTGATACCTTCTTGATATATCGATATCAAGTATCGAATAGAATCGAGTATCAGCTTTTTTAAAGTACGTTACAGTATATATTTTATCTATCAATTGTTTCTTTTTTGCATTTTATGAATCCTCATCGCCTGGAGTAA
Organism: Limenitis camilla; assembly: GCA_905147385.1. Lineage (NCBI taxonomy): Eukaryota > Metazoa > Arthropoda > Insecta > Lepidoptera > Nymphalidae > Limenitis > Limenitis camilla. The sequence continues at coordinate 3,199,666 of LR990232.1, read as the reverse complement.
GGTAGTACTCACTTCTGTCATTTTGACAGTCTCGACTCCTTATATGCCATCGACAGTCTGACAGAAATCTTAGTCTTGCGCGGTCTCTCGAGGAGTGAAGTAGTCTCTAGATAGATAGATTGCTGGGAGTGTTGTTCGATTAACGTCACGTAAGTACCTTACAATATAATTTCCACGTTATAAATAATTGCCAACGTTAGGTTAGGCTAGGTTAGCTTTGTGTAGGGTCAGGTTTATGTTAGCCTAACCTTAGGCTTACACAGTGATTCCCTTAGTTTGCTGCGACATATATCGTTTCTTCTTAATTTCTCGATGAATGTAAATTAGTTTAAATCATTATATCTATCAAAATATAATTTTAATTAAATTTTAACTTGGTGAAAGATTGAACCAAAAAATTGGAGTAGAAAATCAAATCAACCGCCTATTCAAATATTAATCCTTTGAAATTGCTTTTAGAAGATTGTGACAGTGTAAATGAAGGAAGAGATTCAAAAATCTCTTGAGCTTTAAGAAAACAATTATTATTATTACTAGTGACCTCGTTTCTGTGAAAAATCAGTTAGTAGACTCGAAAAATAGAAAAATTTATTGTTAACATGTTACCGAAAATGTCACATACATTTCCTACTTAATGTTTAATATTATTTCCGATTGTGACGTATTATTACAATTTTTTAATAAAAAATATATACATTAAATGAACTAAAAATAAGCATAATTCTTTGGCTTCGTGAGATTTTGAAAGTAGCTTTCAAAAACGTATAATAATGGGGTAGGTTATAACGTTTTTACTAATATTATAAAAGTGAGAGTTTGTATGTTTAGATATTTGGATGTTTTGATGTTATTTACTCAATTATACAAAAACGGCTAAACGGATTTCGATCTAATTTATCACGTAGGTACTTTATAAGATGGATTAACATAAAAGCTACTTTTTATCCTGGAAAAACTCATAGGTTCTGCGGGACGGTAATAAAATGTTTATTGAATACCTGAGGAATATAGAAATATATTTAAAACTAGCCGACCTGCGCGAATTCGTTCGCATGTTGCTCCGCTCCTATGGGTCGTAGCGAGATGTTAAATAGCCTAAGTTATTCCTTGTTACACCAGCTATCTGCCAGTGAAAGTCCCGTCAAAATCGGTCCAGCCATTTCAGAGATTAGACAGACAAAAATTGTAAAAAAAAAAGGTTGTTTTGGTATATGTGGTGTGTGCGTGTATACATCCATATGCACTTAGTAAAAAGCGGTTATTTTAATATTACAAACATATATTCCAATTTTATTTATTTGTATGGATTGAAGCTTATTTTTGTTAAGCACTACTTAATATTAGAGACGCAAAACAATATTCTAACCTAGTAGAATTTGCTAAGATTTATTTATCATCTCCCGGTAGTAGTGTATACAGTGGCGGGTATTTTCCGAAGCAGGTATAATTTATGAGGAAAAGCGCAATTGTTTGCTACCACCAACAAATGATAAAAAAAATATTTCCATTCATAATTACTTACCACTGATAGAATAAAAAATAAAAATATCTGCAAATATTCGGTAAATATTACCTTTCAACATTCGTGGCATCTCTACTAAATATTATATATGTCGGAAACTAATTAAAATGGATATAGATGGATGGCCTACCTCAAAAGCTATACGGGCGCAACACGGTGAGGATATAACTAAACATTACGATCTCGTCACATGAACTATTATGACAGGAACCCAAGCAATTCCTTTAAGTGATCACAACACACGCCTCCACTGCTTAATTTCACCGCCTAAACCTAAGATTAGACTAACATAAACCTAACCTAACACAAGGCTAACCTAACCTAAACTTAACTCACACCTCCGACATATATTTTTCCCAGAAATTGCATTCATTTTGTATAAACGTAGTTTAAAATATTGTATAATGTTGCCATAAAATATTTTAAAAATATTTTCGTAGCGAGATTGCATCGTTTTATTTCAGCGAGCCCCGAGTGCCCCACAAAGGATAAATATTTGGTCTTGGTAGACAAATACCTCTCAATGTCTGAGTTGTCTTGTCTCATGCTTTTAGACAGGGCTTACTTGGAAATATATTGAATGGGAGCTTCATTTCTTGCTGCTATTATTTTTTTTTAATTTATTTTAAAGTTTGTGTACAATAAAAACTTAAATTACACCTGATACTCTATTTTAATACAGTCATCAAATATCAATATAAAACCACATTGTAAAAATATGAAAATTCATTTAAGGTACAAAATTATGGCTTAAGTGCGGCTACATACAATGTGTTAGTAGCATTTTTGATAATATACGATTCTAGTTAGTTTGGTTACCTATTGGTTTATTTTATAACCCCACTAGCTTGTCAACGTATAACTTCTGTTCTTATAGATCAGAGGCAGTTTGATAAGTAATTTATAAGTGTATATATCTAACTAGCTGACCCGGCAAACGTTGTTTTGCTATATAAATTTGGCGTGGGCCACCCTTATCACTTAGGGGGGTAAAAAATAGATAGTAGCCTATTCTCAGACCTACAGAATATGCATATAGAATATCATAAAAATCGGTCGAGCCGTTTGGGAGGAGTATGGTAACTAACATTGTGACACGAGAATTTTATATATAAGATGCTTACTCGGTCCTAACCTAAAAAACCTGTTTTAGTTTTATACAAATATATTTCCACATTTCTTTTTCCTTGTTTCCCAAAGATTTGATAAGTTACACGCCACAGTAAATACCCTTTGAATTTTGGGAAGCAGGAAATATACTGTTGTTAATATAATAATATTACATTAACTTTTAATGGTCATATTAGCATCTAACAATGTTACACAGCAAAATATAAATAATATTATTCGGTATAAATAAAAATATTACTTTTTTTATACAAAATTACCAATTACCTTAAAAAGATTTGTTAAAAATATGAGCCAAGATTGATAACAACAAAACTCACATTAGTGGCTTTGCCATTTCGGTATAGTTTTTTGAATGGAATGACAGATTTTATTGATCATAGTCATCCTCTTTAAAGACCCACTGCTGAGTCGGGTCTCTTCCTCAGAATCATAAGGAATTAGGCCATCCACCACGCTGGCCAAGTGCGGTTTGGCAGACTTCACACACCTTTGAGAACATGGAGAACTCTCAGGAGTGCAGGTTTCCTCACGATTTTTTCATTCACTGTTAAAGCAAGTGATATTTAGTTGCTTAAAACACAACTCAAAAAAGTCAGCGCACACACCCAGGTTTAAACTCGGACCTCCCGAGTAGACATTAACGTCTTAACCTGCTGTCCCTATCACTGCTTATAATTCTTACTAAGTGACTTGTAACGTAATAGCTGATAAATACAATTTTTGACTATGGTAAATGTTAGTTCCAAACTTAATATCTGAGTCCAAGCTATGCAGAGCGCAATCGTTTGCACCAATTTTAAAAATTACACATTAGAGTAACTATAAGTAAAGGTTTAGAAGTAAAAAGAAACGTTTAATTTTACAGCTATTGTAGGATTATAAACGAAAAAAAATAGGTGTGGTAAATGCCACACAAATATGAAAATAAGATTCTTCTAAAAATATATCATCTGAAATGGTTACTATGATATTTTTATTATCAACACACAGCTTAGCGTTTCATCCGTTTCTATAGCGAACTTGGCTTCACACATAGCTGCGTTACATTTAACATTAGACTCATAACATTCATTACACAGAGAGCGATCATAGATAGCACGTTAACTCTAGTTTCTCTATTCCTCTATTCAATGAACTAATTCCAACAGTAAAGGAAATGGGTGGCTCGTTTACTGTTCAAGCTCAGCGTACATACAGCGCGCATTGTGTGTCCATTCATTGGACGTTTATCGAAATGTGTACAGGTGCAGAACAAAGTGTTTCAGAGATTAATTATATTACTTTTTTTTTAATTTAATGTAAATTTGGATAGAGGAATTAATAACATGTACTTTAAATAGCAAAGTATGGAACATTTATTATTCTATCTAACCCAGTAGTAATAAATCATTGAATCACGTGATCCTCAGTAAGGGTTACACTTAACCAACTTATACTTAATTATGACAGTCACAATAACACTAAATCTTTTGGAAAGCTGCCGCAAATCTATCCGAACAAGGTTGCTTGCAAGATACACACCTTATACTTCATATAAACTAAATAGGTGACCCGCGTGACTTCGTTCGCTTGTTGCTCCGCTCCTATGGGTCGTAGCGAGATGTTAAATAGCCTAAGTTTTTCCTTGTTACATCAGCTATCTGACAGTGAAAATTCCGACAAAATCCGGTCCAACCATTTCACCAACAAAAATTGTAAAAAAAAATATTGTTTTATATATACCGTGTGCGTGTATACATCCATATGCACTTAGTAAGTCCAATTTTATTTATTTGTATGGATTATTTATTTAGAAGGGTCTAATCTAGAGCGTTATAATGACACCATAACGGAAAGTGCCCTTTTTACAAGTGTAAACTACTAGTGAATAACTGATCCAAAGCAATAGTAGTAAATAAAAATACTATGGAGGTTTTTTGTCTAGAAAGGTACCAAAAAAGTTTGTCCATGTGTCAGCTGACACAAGAACTAATGACCCAAATTCACCGTACTAAATAAATTGTAATTGAAATATTTAGATTTATTCGAGACGCTGTAGACTACAATTTCATGTAAATGTATTGAATAAATATTTAAAAAATAAAATAATATTCAAAACTCATTTATGATCGCCTCTGTCCAAGCTTAAAATATACCTCTACCTACAGTTAGACACTATTGCGTGAACATTCATTGGGACGTGTATCGAAATGTATGGGAGTGAGGACAGTAGGTACAGGTGCGACAAAAACTATTTCACATTTCTATTAAACCGCCTAGTTCAATAAACTGTAACAAATATATCCTGGACAACATGGGTACTCCCATGATGATTTTAAGGGAGTTCATTTACTTATCTGTTGTAATGAATAAAATAAAATTTATAAGTTATTTATTTATTAATTTATTAAGAATACACTTTTGAAAAATAGATTTTACCAAAAATATTGGTGTCGCGCTGAGCCCCAAGCTTACCCCTTACCGTGTGATAGAGAGAACTACAGCTCGAACTGATTTCACCTACGTAACATTAAGAAAATCGTCCTTTCGTAATCCCCTGTTTCCTCCTCGAAATCTGGACCGATTTTAATATTTATTTCGTTAAACTGCAGTACAGGGTCTAAGCTATGCTCGTACGTTTTGCTTTTTTGGTTTATGTTAGTAATAATTAGTTTGCTGGATGTTTGCAAATGTAAATAAAAAAGTCATTTTCTTTAATTCTAAAAGTTTTTTTTTTATTATATTAATCAAATAATATAAAAAACAAAACGTACAGTCATGGCAGAGGTACGTATATATCGCATGGTATTTTTTCTTCTTCTGTAACTTCATTATCCTAGGAGGAAACAGGGGACTACGTTTGTATGAAAAAAGTGTCGACTGATTTCCTCTTAACGTTTTAATCAAACAGTAACTTTAACTTAATTATCTCGATGGTGTACCTTCTATTATTCAGTCAGCATCCATGGTAGGGCAACAAGTGGGAACTTTTTTTTTTTAAATCTCAATAGGTACAGATCTAGCTTGAAAACAGTTTAAAATTTACCCACAAAACACTCATAAATATTAATTTTACAGATAGTTTTTTTTTTAATATCTCTTGTATCTTTCGCACTAAGTATACAAACCGTTTATGAAATATACGAATTCGTAGTCGATAATATCGCTGATGTAAAATTTTTCAGAAAAACAATCAATTACGGTACGGTACGGTATTAAATTCTCATGTTGCGGTATTTGTTATCAAATTCCTCCGAAACGGCTCGACCGATTTTTATGCTATTTTGTGTGCATATCGGTAAGGTCTGAGAATAGGTCAACATCTATTTTTATACCCCTAAGTGTTAAGAGTGGCCAACCCCAATTTTTCAAAATTTATATGGCAAAACAATGCCGGGTCCGCTAGTAATACTATAAATTATTATCTACACAACAGTACTGTATAACCAATCGAGAGGAGTGTCCCATTCTTTGATAGATCCGTGCTCTATGGGAAGCGTTCAATGAGGATGGACACACATATATTACATTATATCCTAGTCCATCTACCCCGGCTTGCGTTGAGTGGAGCCACTTTTTATACTGTTACACTATTTTTAATTTCATAATATCTTTTGAATAGAATGTCCGATTTTAAAAATTCAAAAAGTAATCAACAGTTATTGAAACAGTCTTGAATACGAAATAATTTATTTAGATAAGAATTAATACAAAGGTATGGAAAACATGGTCTGATTTTGATAGGCATTTCTATCAAGTTTTAAAATGTAAAAAAGTAGTCATAGTGACATAACTACAATAGTTGGACATATGGTCTCGCGAATTTTTTTGTAGATATTGATACGTTCTGTAATATTGTAGAGTTTTTTTCGATGAAAGACATTTTATGGCTAATTTTTTTACACCTTGAGTTGGTTTTAGTAAGAATTTCTGAGGATCTCTAATTTTTTCTAGTAATAAATATAGCCTATATTACTCAATGATAATGTAGCTTTCTAACAGCAAAAGAATTTTTGAAAACGGTCCAGTAGTTTTTAAGTTTAATCGTTACATACCAAAATACAAATCTTTCCTCTATATAATATTAGTGTAGACTAAGTTTAACAATAAACATTGCTATTTAAAAATATTTAGCCGCTTACGATAATCATATTTTATTATTATATCGCAGGAAACATGATTTTATCCAGGATGAAATGTATCCTATGTGATAATTCAGGTTACTAGGTATCTGTGTGCCAAATTTCATTGAATTCCTTTCAGCTGTTTTTACTTAATCGAGTAACAAACATCCAAATCTAGACAGTAAGATAACTAGGATAGGATTGTGTGTAAAGATTTTGTTATGAATGGAGTTATGCTATTAACACTGTTGATAAGCTTTATTTTAAAACACCCTCACCTATGTAATATAAGGTCTGTTTTGATGTATGTGAAGTATACCTACTGTTAGCAACACCGTTTATAAATTAGTATTCGCGGGTAGTTCATTTTGTCTTAGTTCATGTAGAAATGTTATTTTATAGGCGTGGTGCTAGGCCTCCGTTATTGAGGAGCACGTGAGAAATGTACTTTATTAATTTAATATTCCGTAGCAAGGTCAAGCACTGAAGGTGATAGTATGTGCATAGTAGAAGACGCCAGTAGTTTGCTTATTTTAAGAGTCCTATTACGAATCGTAAACACTCGCTTACCGCGCCCGCGCGCTGGTGATCGTTTGCAACTTCGGTGTGTTCGGTTGTACTTTACTTTTATTTATTGTAATTTTTTTCTGATTATATTGACTAACGAAAACTAATGAAATTTATTAATTGTAGAATTAAGTTTTATATCATATCAGTTTAATTGATAAAATTGTGTTTATTTGGAATATAATGGACGCTGAATCAGGACATTTATGGCTTAAATTAGGCTTTCTTTAAGATTTTTTCCGTGAAAACTCAAGTAAATTAAAGAAATTCTAAAACTCCAATACACAAGTAAAACATTCAACTTATATTTAATGAATTTTAGCTTTTATAAAAATTGAATGTAACAATGTGAATTTCAGCGTCAAAGTTCCATCGCCGACGGTTATGCTTGCAAACTGAGTTCGTAAAACGTTTATAGTAAATCACACGAAAAGAAAAATGAAAATATGTAACCCCAACTTACAAGAAAGAAAATGGCACTATCGTTATTCATAATCAAATAATTAAAATATCTTACTGCTACTGAACATTGCAGCGTCAAAAATCGTGAATTTGCGGAAGAAATGTAATAGCTTTGACTCTTAACGTTGGTAAGGTCAAGAGTAAAAACGGAAAATGGGAATTAGTTAGTAGTAGGGGTCATCTTTCGTTATATTATAATAAAAGTGAGGGTCACTGCTCTATCTGCAGATATCTGAGCCTTAAGATAAAATAGATTGTCTATATTACAATATCGCCTGCCATCTTTCTCGTAGACTTCTTCATGACGATAACAATATCAAATTGAACAATATTTTTGTTTATAAAATCTTTCTATTTTTAGCTGTCAGGGTCACGTGACGTTGTTTTCAAAAAATCACGGTAATTGTTTACCGGTATAAACCTCATTCATTTCGAAATTTTGAAAATAATAATTAGACGAAAATTTATATAAATCGATTCCGATTGGCAAAGAACTCTTGTTCTACTTTTATCTTCCCACTCAGAAACTTCGGGAAGATTTAGCAACACCATTTATAAATTAATATTCACGGGTAGTTTCTTAATTTTATTTTAAATATACCCACGCGTAGACAATATATAACCTATGGTACGACAGATAGTCAGTCATTCTGATGTTGTCGCGCAGTGTACATGGAAAGTTAGTATCAGGGATGTTATGGAGCTCCATAACCGTAACCGAAACTTTCGGATAAATAAAAAAATATTCGTAATCGTAACCGGATCCGATATAACAGTTGTGTATGTGTGCTTAGAGGAAAATGACTAGTAATTTGTATAAATTATTAAATTATTTTTTTAAATAAAGTAAATTTACTTTCCGTAAAATATCAACAAAGAGTCCAAACCTATTATTCTTTCAAAATCTAATAACCGTAACCGAAACTATCCGAAACTAACGGATAATATATATTTTAATATTCTTAACCGCATCCGAAACCGATATAATATTATTCCTTTATCGGTATCCTTATCCAGATCCGAATTTTAATATCCATAACATCCACCCTTCAACGTAAGCTTACTTTTTTAAATTGATTTTTTTTTATATTTATATATTTGTTTTATTCAAGCTGTTTGACAAGCTAAAAGTGACTGCTATTTAAAAAGTTCGTAAAGTAGTAATAGAGTCCAAAAAGTGATAGGAAATGGTAAAAATGTTATTATTTCAATATTACAGTAATTTTAATTGAATGCTAAATCAATCTTAACTTGTATTCACAGACTTCTCGCCTAACGATTTCGTAGACTATTGTACTTCATCCCTCCCAACGGATCGTTATACGGAGATCCATTTTACTTTATAATTATTTATTGTATTAAAAATTGAATGACCAGCGCGTTAATTGAATGTCAACATTCAATTGAGTGACTAGGCCGAACGTTATTTGAATTCAACGTCCCACTAGTTAGCGGATTGTAACATAGCCCTTTGAACAGAGCGGCCATAAAATCAGCCAGGTGATTGAAATTTAGTTCATTTTTTCCCATTGCGGAGCTAGTAGTCGCCAAAACAAATATGGCGTCAAAAAGCTCGCACAGATAGCATTGTGTTGATATTTTTTTTGAAAAAATTTACTTTAAAGTGCGTTTATTCGTAATAAAGTAGTGTGACAGCATGGAATTATCTATTATTACCCCGCCGCCGGCTACTTTTTAAAGCGAAACTAAAAAAAAGTATGTATATTTGATACAAAAACTTATTACTAATCAGGCACACATTAACTACATTAGTATGCAATTTCCTTTATTGGTAACTGCTGAATACGAACAACAGAATCAAGATAAGTTGATTGTTATCGTTTGAAAAATATTACAAAACGAAAATATTCTATGATAAATGTGTAAAATCATAATAAGGTGTGTCATATCATGTCCTCATTTTTTATATATAAAGTAAGTTACCTTTTAATTTGCGAACTTATGGTCACCCTAACCAAACATTACAAAGTCAACAACTATGCTAAATGACGTTCAGTCAAGATGTTGAACGTTACATTAAACAATTTGACGAGTCGTCCTTTAGTCAATCAATTGAATGTCGTCATTCAATGAACGCGCTGGTCATTCAATCAAATAGCAGATTGAACCAGATGACTGCGACATATCTACACTAATATTATGAAGAGGAAAGATTTGTATTTTTGTATGCAACGAATAAACTAGGTGTAAAACAATTGGCCAAAAAATGTTTTTCATCGCATGCGCTGCTAAAAGTATTGATGATAGAACAAAAAAATGTTCTACAATATTATAGAACGTATCAATATCTATAAAAAACTTCGCGAGACCATATGTCCAACTATTGTATTTATGTCACTATAATTACTTTTTTACATTTTGAAAGTTGATAGAAACGCCTGTCAGGTTCAGACCATGTTTTCTATACCTTTGTATTTAATGTTATCTTAATAAATTATTTCATATTCAAGACTGTTTCAATACCTGTTGATTACTTTTTTAATTATTGGAATCGGAGGTTCCATTTAAAAGATATTACAAAATTAAAAATGTCAATATAAACAAAAATTAACGCCGACGCGCTGGTGTTAAATGGCCACCCGTGCGATGCCGGGACGGGTCGCTAGTAAATCTGTTGGTTCTTGTATATTTCCGAAACGGTGGGTCCGCCTCGTAAATTGTTGTTGAGGTTAGGGAAAATTAAGTTTTCCTTAGCGAAGTCAGTCGGGCGGGTTGTTTTGTTTAATATGCTGTTGAGTCAAGTTTTACTTTAAACATTCTTAGCTACTAAACATATTTGTTAGAGAAGTATACTAAACCAAATTACAATCTAAATGAGTGTTGCCAAGATTTATAAACATGTATACTAATGTAGACGTCGCATCTTCCTACAAATATCACGAAAAAATGTCCAAATCTCCCGCACAAAAATAAATATTGTTATTTTGGGGTACTCTCATGGTGATGGTTGTGGTGTGACCTTTCGCTTGGAATTCTTTCGCTTCAGACACTTTAAACGCTTTTAATGCCTAGTGGTAGTTGTAGTTGCATTTTTGATATAACACAAATTTGTAGGTAGTAATATATAAAGACAAATACAACCTGTCGCACACCATGTCAATCAAGCGAGCGACGTGGTGCAAAAACGACATGCTGGTGTCTGTAATAGTGAGATAGTGTTCCCACAGGACACTCCAGTAGTTATATTAAAGTTCAGTGCTTTTTAAATAATAATATTTAGTTGCTATTATCATAATATCGTATGGACACGGCACAAAAGGCTGGCGTCAGATGATAATTTGAAAGTTGGCTCCAGCGCGGCACTCTCAGACGTCGCACATAAAATAAGTAGCATACTTAAATACACTATTCCTGCTTAACATACGACTCGAGTTTATTTAAAGCTGCTGTACTAAATAATTAGCTTCCTTTGACTCTTTCTCTTCTGAGATTATGATAATGTCTTAACAAAGCTCTTTATATTTACTTGATACCTGCCCTCGCTTTTCTTGGACTATCTTTTAGTAGCAAATATTTTTCGATCTTAAATTCTAAATGAGTATCTATACAAAGAACTGTAATTATTGACTTATGTATTTGTTGGAGAATAGTAAACAATTATCGAATAATTGAATTTATCATCGCCATCTATGACGCAGGAGTAGGATAGTAGTCACTTCCGTTATTTTGACCTTCTCGATCCTGGTAGTCCATCCGCGTGGTCTCTCAAGGAGTCAAACTCAAACTCAAAATATTTTATTTCAATTAGACTTTTGTATAAAAGTACGTCAAAAATTGGTCGGTCAGTCAGTTTGTCTGAAGCTGCCACCAGCTCGGAAAGCAGTTTTCTGTTGAGAAGAGCCGGCCAGAAACTCAACAGTCGCTCGCATCAAAAAGCCATGTTTACATAAATTGTTATACAAAACATTTAAGAAATACGTCACTATGACGGTATGTCAAATTATAAAGTGTCATGTTCAAATTATAGACATGAATGAAGTAGTCTCTAGATAGTGTTATTAAAAGTGTTAAGTGCAGTGTTGTTAGTGCTTGGAGTGCTGTTCGATTAAGGTCAAGTAAGTACCTTACAATGTAATTTCCATATAGTAACTAATTGCCAGAACGTTAAGTAAGGTTAGTCTTAAATATAGAATTGAATCAGGCGTTACTTTACGGAAATTCATGATTTAAAAGGAATCAAAAAGGTTACCTTGTGTGGTGTGTCTTGGTTCGGGTTCGCGCGTCTCACTTTTATGTGGGCAGGGTGCTCTTCTGGGTTGTACCATACGAGTCTGGTTGTTTAGATTGCCGCGGATTATAGCAAGGTAACCTTTTGATTCCTTTTAAGGTTAGCCTTGTTTAAGGTTAGGATTTAGTTAGCCTAACCTTTGGCTTGAATAGTGATTCCCTTATTTAGATCCGACAAATTATTGGCGTATAAATTATTTCCAAAAAAATGGGCCCTAATGTTTCAAAGTTATAAATATCATAGGTAGTAGTATCATACGTTGTATTTATTTCTTGTTTACTAATTAAATAAAGTAGTGTATTATGCGATAATTTGTCATAGAGGCGACGGCTATTGACGCACATTCACCGTACGCAAAGTTCACTAACTTATCAATGCTTTATTTACGTAGTTCGTACGAGTGATGGTACTTATCCTTATGGAATAGGATCTAAATATAAAATATTTTAAATTTATATTTACATAGTAACTGAAGTTAGCACAATATTACATTCAGAAGTAAAATGGAAGTGAAATCAATTTGCAATAAATCTCCCAGTTAACAAGTTGGCCAAACTCCAGGATGAAGATACAAATAGATTGTTGGCAATTAACGACGAACACCAAACATGTCCGCAAACAACCCCCAAATTGCAATAAAACTTCAACCCCTTCGTATAAATTTTAAAGTTCATTTTAGATAGGCCATTAACTGTTCAAATACTACTATTTGTTATCGTTAATGTGTACTTTACTACAGTGACTTAAGTAAAAAAAGCTCGCCTAAGATTGTTTTTAAGATTTATTTAAACTTAAAATTTTGACGGAAGAACGAGTGTAGTGTTTTCCTGATGTCAGGTTGTCCAAATGATGTGCTATAGAGTCAGTGATATGTGTACCGTAGTATGGAGATTTGTTGGTTAATAAACTTGACAATAAAAGTAAATGATTTTAAAGATATAAGTAGAATTTGATAAAGAGAACTGCCCCAGCCCTGGTTCTGGCGGGACGTCTGTTCATATATCCGATTTTCTTTCATAGAAAATGTAACATATTATTAAATAACAATTCTTTTTCTTTGTCGCTTCACTCTTGGTAGAGTGGTCATGGTTATCAGGTTCCAGCAATTTGGCCAGAAGACGGCGCCCGCCTCACGACGTCCCGCCACCTTTGCCTGCTGACTGTTAATCGCATTCATGTGCGGGAGTGCCCACCGCAAATAACAATAAGAAAAGATAAATAGAAGCTACGCCCTTTCAATTATTTAATTCGATCCCGACACCTGGTGGGGTGTCACAGTACACTACACCAAGTTCGCTTATCTTCGTTACTCAACATCATTGCCTAACAATTACCTAAACTAGATGACACAAAGTATCACTTTATTACATCTCCTTGACTTGCTCCACAATAGTCAATGTTTACTCATCTAGGACACGTATAAGAAATTAATCCAATAACTACATAAACAAGGAGATGAACTTGCTGAAAAAGGCAATGTGCTTCTAGTAATACCATGCCATGACATTACATATAACCTATACTCTGTCCATCATAGCTTGATGGATGACAGCTTGTCACTTTGACATAACTAGATCTGAGGGTAAGGTCGATATAAATTATCGGTATTCCAACTAAAGTTACTGAATGTTTCAAACAAATCAAACAAAAGGAAGTTGTAACACGTTTTTATTCTTATAAAATCGTCATCATCAAAGTCTGATTCGGACTCGTTGGATTTGGTCTTGTAGATTTATATTCAGGTCCCAATCTTCTTCCATAATTTTTGTGAGGGGAATATTGGAAAACACTAACAGGGGGGATGGTATTGAATAGAATATTGGGTAAACGCAACGTAGAGACTTCTATTGAACCGATAAGTGATCAAATATGATCTCTAACAATTACGAGAGAAACCTAAGCAGTGCCAAGACTTGTAAACAAGGTGTAAGCTTAAGGAATTTCTTTATTCGATCGAGACACTGACCTCCGCTGATAGGCTCTCTGTTTAAACCCAAGGTAAAACGCACATAAACCTAACCTAACACACGACGTGGCAACTAGATTGTAAGGTACTCACGTGACCTCGATCTGACAGCACTCCTAGCATTAACACTGCACTGCACAGCACTACACTATTCAAAGACTACTTCACTTGAGAGACCGCGCACGACTAAGACTTCAGTCAGACTGTCGATGGCATATAAAGGGTCGAGGGTCGAGACTGTCAAAACAACGGAAGTGACTACTACCCTACTCCAACGCCATAGATACCGATGACGATTCGATTATTCGATAGTCTTACTATTCTCCGACATATATTAAATTTAAAGAAGTATGCTTGCAAGCAACAATATCGAGTATCGAGTTTATATCGAGAATATCCTTAGTAAGGGCAGAGGGTTCAAAATTCATAAGCTCCAAATATTACCAGCATAGTTCACACATAAGTAAAGTAATTACCAAGTGATTTGTTTGCGACATTCGCGACAAATATTACCAACTAATCAAAATGGAATCTTAATTATTATATCACAGTAATTTACATTACGTCTAAATGATTGTACTTGGTATGGAAGCTATATTGCACAATAATACTATATACTTTAGATGAAAACCAAGCATCACGACATCACATTGCGTACCCCCAATG